>BQNB010077981.1:0-30678 GCA_026074375.1 Tanacetum coccineum
ATCTTTGTTATTTTGGAATCTTCCAAGGTAACAAACTCTTTATATACTAAAGAATCGATCAAGGCGTGGGATCAACAAAGGATGCTATTTGACCTAGATGAAAAAGATGAACTATGGATGAATCAACTGGATTGGAAATTGCTGAAATGGAAGTTGTATGAAAGTTGTGGAGTTCACACTCTGTTTATGGATTGTACACCTATGGAGATTAATATGTTAGTAGAGAAAAAGTACCCACTGATCAAAGAATTATTAGAGAAGATACTGAAGTTGCAGTTAGAAGCTGAAGAAGAAAGTACTATGACATTTGAGCTTATCAAGTTCATCAAATCAATGCTTGAAGAGTAGTAAAATGTTTGGATACATCCTCCTAATGACCAAGATGTTTAAACTGAAGAAACTTGATGATTGACAAGTAAATATCAAGTTTATGGGAGGATTTTTAGGAATTTTAAGTTACTACTGCCAATACTACTTTACTATTGCTGGTTCAAGATTGATACTGCTGCTAAAGACTAAAGAAATAGACTAAGTAGTTAGTACTGCTAGTTATATTAGTTAGTACTGTCATTACATTGTTAGTACTGCCAGTATAGTTAGTACTATTAGTATTATATAGTTAGTACTGCTAAAGTGATATGCATGAGATATATTAAAAATAAATATGCATTATCATTGTACGTGTTTTATAAGCCCATTAGGGTTTTCTTGGTGTATAAAAGGAACTCTACGGCATAGTTAGAATTATCAATTCATAGTTAGTTATTCTGCAACATAGGTAGAATATTTGCAATCAATATATCTAAAGTTTTTAGTATTCTTTGTTCTTCTTTGTATTACAAGTTAGATTTCGCATAACTTGTAGTATTCACAATCATAGTTTCTCATATAGTTAGTTTGGATTTATCCAAGTTAACTAAGCTTTAACAAGCGGGTTAATGGCATTTAATAGCAACGTACTTTCCCATTTAAGCCATTATCAGACACGAACCAAAAAAAGTACCACAATACCCATCCAACTTTCAAATTCTGATTCATTATCATACGTTTTAGAGTCATCTCTTGCACCGTTAGTCCTTTTGACTAACGAACGTTTGTAATTAACTCAAAAATATGTTTTCTTTTTCTTTTCTATTTATTTTTTAAAATTTCTTATTATTTAATTATCATACATGTATAAAAATGTATAGTAGAAATATATATATAAAAACGGATAAGGGACTAACGGTGCAAGAAAAAGAAAACATATTTTTTAGAAAAGAAAAAGATAATTAAAAAAAAATTTATATAAAAACGGATAAAGGATTAACATGTATAAGAAAATTTAAAAGATAATTAGAAAAGAAAAAGAAAACATATTTTTGAGTTAATTACAAACGGTCGTTAGTCAAAAGGACTAACGGTGTAAGAGATGACTCTAAAATGTATGATAATGAATCATAATTTGAAAGTTGGATGGGTATTGTTGTACTTTTTTGGGTTCGTGTCTGATAATGGCTCAAATGAGAAAGTACGTTGCTATTAAATGCCATTAACCCTTAACAAGCTAAGAAGATCTGTTCATTGGGACTTCACATTATATGAGTTTATTACGATATAAGTTTATTTTGGCTTATGTAAGTTTATTACGATATGATAAACTTATATAAGCCCACAAATATCAAAATAAGCCAGAAAATTAAGGCTTATGAAGTATAAGCCGAAATCAAATAAGCTCATAAGCCTACATATAAGCCAAAACAAACACCCCTTAGAGCACCATATTTCTGTAAAAGAATATATCAAGTTACCGAGCTATACTTTTTCAATTCTAAGTGTTTTTATGTGTTATGCTCAAGTAAGTTAATTTGATTTAGTGGATGTGCTTAAAGCAGTGATTAATTGAATACAACTTGAATCACAATAATTCAAGCCACTTGACTTTTTCTATAAAAAGATTATCACGTCTCGCAGAATTAAACACCAATATTAACAACATTAATTACAATATTTGCCAATAAGTTGATTTCTACCTAAGCAATGACTAACAGTCCAACTTTTATTTGTACAAATTTTGATCAAAATCATTTTGCTGCAGCATGATGTTTTGCTAGCTTTGCAAGGACTCCAATTGCAAGTGAATTAATATAAGTACATGGCTCCGTACATGAGGAATTCATCCGCGAGTCTATAAAGACATCTTCCCTATTAGGACCTCCTAGGATGGCGCCCGTGAGCTCATTAGGATTAGGTGCATCCGTGTTAAACCAGTACACAAAGCTCATCCCACAGTTGACCTCTTCGGTTGCAGCCGTTAGTGGAATAGATGCACCTCTATGATGCGCGCGAAGGGGCGGGTTATGACCAAATCCTACCATTATTGATCTATTTGCAGGGTTATTTCCTAGTAGATAATCCATCTGCAACAAACAAAAGTACAAAACATCAACATTAAATATTTAATGTATATTTTGTCCGTGTGTCTGTTAGCAAAACCATTATTTTTCTAAGAGCACTTGAATCCCTACATTTTTTAAGGCTTATATAGGAACAAATAATGTTTTTGCATGTTGTATGCAACGTTATACCTCTTGTTTAGCGAAATCCATGATGTTGATGTGAGTGAAGGTTTTGTCACCACAAGTGACTTGCATATTGTGTCTAGCCAACAGATCACTGTAAACACTGAAAAGAAATGCTGTGGATGTCACGTATTGTGAATTTGCACCATCCCTAAAGTGAATCAAGCCTCCTGTAAAAAGTTCGTCTTTAAGTATCTAAGTTCATATATTTATGAGCCAAAATTTCGTGGGACTAAAGCAGTTTTGGCTCATTAATCATAAGTAATGGTGCATTAGGGATTGTGAAAGGATGTTTGATACCTGGGGTCATAAACGGCTGACGATAAGGGCTATCAGGAATAACTGAGCATATGTACTCATCGGCTTGTCGTTGGAATGACTCCAATTCCTTTTGTCCTTCCCAATACAACTGTATCAATGTATGATCAGACCAGATTCAAATGGGCTTGTGTCAAAAAGGTTAAATTGACATAGCTAAATGTGGTAATCTTGACCCGTTAGTTTATATATGTGTCGAGTTGGGTTATGTTTTATCTTAACATAGTGTGGAACAAATGGATAAAAAGGCGTACGTGGGCCAATGCTACTCGATCAGTTATGTATGTGTCGAGCTGGGTTATGTTTTAGACTCATTTTGATGTACACAGACCAATTTGTATAGTCATATACCTGAGATAGAAGAACCTGAACACCGGCATACTTAAGGTCCCAACTGAACTCATAAACAACAGCAGATGTAGACTCTTCTACTATATATTGCAAATACTGTGGATCCTTTGTGGCGACGTATAACCATGCTGCACCCCATAGTAACTCATCCTAGAAAGTTATATCATACTTTAACTAGATATTTATATAAAATCACAAACAAATGCTTATTCAGCTAAAACCGTAAGAATGGTGATAATTTACATTATAACCAGAGTATGAGCAGTAAAAAGGGCATGCACCATCAAAAGTTCCTTTATAGTCTTCAGCAAATTGAAACAGCTGCAAATTTGTCCATTCGATTTCTTTTGAGTAAAAAAATAACCATGAAGAAAGGCTTAGCAAAATAGAATTCGATAAACCTTTTTGGCTGCATCAAGGAGTTGTTCAGAGTAGGGCTTATCAACATTGCTGAAAACGATAGACGAAGCAGCTAAAGCAGCAGCAGTCTCAGCAGCAACCTCGGTCCCAGGACGATTTTGATTGATCTCCAATACCGTTCTTGGTGTTTTCATGCCCTCAGGCTTCATCCAACACTTATGATCCTCATTTGGATCTCCTACCTATAAATCACTTACGTTCGAATATAAATTGTGAGAAAATGTTCATGTTTTTCTTGTTTATTATAAGGTTAATTTCAAATGGATTTGTTTTTATTTTACGTGTTTATATATTACTTTTAGGCAGAAATAAGACACAATAACTTGTTCCATTTCTGTATAAAGCTAGAGCCACACCTTATACTTGTCATGATTTCAAGAACTACAGATATGATACTACACTTTATTTTCGTTTCTATTTAATGTATCGTCCCTGGGTAAAATCAAAACAAGGAGAATCAAATGATCACCTGAACAAACAAACGGTTTTCTTGACAACTAGCTTTAAGAAAATAATCAGTGCCCCATCGGATACCAGCAAGAAGATTATTCAGTTCTCCTGCTTCTGTAAGCTCGGGCTCATAGAAATACGCAGCCCATGCCATTGTGGTAACTGTAAAGGCCATAGGAAATCCATACTTGACATTATCTCCTGCGTCATAGTATCCCCCAACCAAATCAACCTATGAACATAAGTCAAAATAAACAAAAGTTAAATTTAAATAGTCAAAAGTCTAGAAAGCTCGTATATATTCGATGGTTTTGATCTTTGAAGGCTTACACCGGCTTCTCGTCCGTCTTCAAGAGCAGAATCACCTCTCCAAGGAGGCCTCGGGTTTGGAGGAAGCTTCCCGGATCTTTGGGCCTCCAAGAAAATTATAGATTTCGTAAGGGCGTCTCTATAATCAAAATGTGCATTTATGCATATCAAGAGGCCCGAAAAGAGAGCTAACAAGAGTGTCAAATGGCATGATTCTTTCATTAGAGAAGCTCCTAAAAGAAAACACAAATGTGGTGTTTTAATTTTGGCGGGAAGGTTATGGATGAAACTAGTTTGTTACAACATTTTGGTAGTTGAAAGGTGAATTTGAGACCTTTAGTTGAAACCAACGGTCCAAAAAAGACCCTTTTCTGTTTAAATTCTATGGTTGGTAAATTTGAAATTGCAACATCCACACATATGTCCTAGATTCATTTATTACCATTAGTTTGATGTAAGAAGCTATAAGTTACATTTGATATAGTTAGGCGGTGATCGGGACATATCGTTTCTTTCGTTTTCATAGAAATTTGAATGTTAGTTACAGTACATTCCTTTGAAATATCTTTGCGTATATGTTTTCTAGATCTTCAATCATACCAATAGGTGGTATTCGGGTGGAACAGTACTTAGCAAGCCGATATATTTTTAACAAAGATATAACTAGAACCAGAGTAGTTGTAAATTGAGTTGATAAATCTCATTTCAGTGGATGTTCCTTGCAACAAGTCCCTCAAGGCAGTCCAAAACCCGTATGACGTATACAAAAAGAAAACAAATGAATTATAAGGGCTTCTCGAAGTAGTTATTTTTGCAGTTTTTTAGCTAGAAGCGAGCATTCAATGCTAGAATAACTATAGTATAGCAAGAGGAAATAGAAAACCAAACATAATAAAACGACAAACACACTACTTCGTGAGCCAATTCGATTCAAGACGATCTTGTGCTTACGCATTTCTTAGTTTTGTAAGCGATCTGTATTGTTCAAACTGTTAACAAAAACAAACTAAAGATGTATCAAATGCTTGTTGTGATCCGAAAAAGATGGCTACCCCTTTAATTAATTACATAACAAAAACTAGTTTTCCATATGGAATATACTTCATGTATGCCTCGAAAAATTAGTTACATAAAAATAAGATATCCTGCCAATAAAATCTATTTCTACATAGGCCAAAGAAAACTTTTATCAAAATTATACTACTGTGGCTTATTTTTTTGCAAGCTTGGCAAGAACTCCAATCGCACATGAATTGACATACGTGCATGGCTCAGTCATGGATGAATTAACCCGTGAGTCTACAAATCTATCTTGCTTATCTGGACCACCAAGGATTGCCCCCGTGAGCTCATTTGGATTAGGTTTATCGGTATTGTACCAATAAACAAAACTCATCCCACAATTAATTTCTTCGTTTGTAGCCATCACTGGCACCGATGCACCTCTATGATGCGCTTGGACGGGTGGGTTGTTACCAAAACCTACCATCATTGATCTCTTTAACGGGTTATCGCCTAATAAATAATCCATCTGCAATAAACACAGCAGCATAAGTTCAGTGACTGTACATATACGTAGCCTACAAACACAAAAAAGATTTTTTTTTGTGGAACGTTCTTGCACACAAACAACCATGTTCATATAGAAGATAGGTGACGATTTCAATATATTTACACATTAATGAGTCATTTTGGTTATATTACTATTGATGGGTCAAATGGGTATTTAGAAAAAAAGGTCAAACAGGTTGAAAATTGCCAAAACATATATTGCTGATTAATACAAATACAACCTCCTAAATTACTTCTGCTCAGAATCTAGATTACTAATATTGTAATTTATAGTAGCTTTATTAGTAGTTATGTATTAAAAATGGACAACGTGTTTGGGTCAACCCAACCCGTTTTGACTCTAACAACATGTTACCCAACCTGCCGCACACATCCATTATTGAACAACGTTATACCTGTTTCTTAGCGAAATCCATGACTTGAACACAGGTGAAACGTTTGTCACCACAAGTGACTTGCATATTATGTCTAGCCAATAAATCACTATAAACGCTGAATAGGAACGCTGTAGAGGTCACGTACTGTGCATTTGCACCATCTCTCAAGTGAATCAAACCTCCTGCGCATATTTCATGTACTTATTAGTATCCATGTCCATAAAAGCTTCAAGCCACAATTGTTCCACCAGAAACAATTTTGGCCATCAATTATGAGTGTTAAGGTTCGTAAAGAGGACGAAAAGAAACCTGGGGTCATAAACGCTTGATGGTAAGGGCTTTCTGGAAGAACTGAACATATATATCCATCAGCCTGCTGTTGAAAAGTTTGCAGTTCTTTTTCTCCTTCCCAGTACAACTGTTTCAATGCATTCATTTTGCTTTATTACCATAAAAATCTAGGAACATACATCCATAATTTGTTAACTAGGTTATTTGGACTATAATTTCTTTTTAACGAGTCAAGCACGTTATAAATCAGCTAAGCAGGCAGATTCTTTAAGAAAAGTAGATAATCAGTATTATAACACAGTTTATGTAATCATACTCAAAACGTAATTATTTATAAAGATAAAAGGACTACTACACACTTGTGGATGGACTAACTCTGCACCCCGTTTCACACATATTACAGATTTACGTATTTTAACATTTGATTTAAGAGCGTATGGTCTCCAATTAACAACCATACACTGACAAATTTAAAGATGCACGACAAGTTTTGACATTTTTATCTGTTTCTTGTAAGCTTCTTTTCTTCTATTTACTATAAGTGAAACAATCAACAATAAAGTCTAGCTAAAAGTAAATAGTTTAGATACCTGAGAGAGAAGGACTTGGGCCCCGGCAAATTTAAGGTCCCAACTGAACTCAGAAACAATAGCAGTTGTGGACTCTTCTTGTATGTACTTCAAATAGATTGGCCTTTTTGTTGCAATATATAGCCATGTTGCCCCCCATAGTAGCTCATCCTAAAAAAGTATTTTACATATTAACAACAAATTTCTATACTATCAACAACAACTAACGCGTTGTGTCAAGAAACTCGAAAGAGAGTGATATTTTACATGATAGCCAGAGAACGAGCAATAGAAAGGACATTCACCGTCAAAAGTTCCCCTATGTTCATTAGCAAATTGAAAGAGCTGCAAATGGGATCGACTTTATATATAAGGGAAAGTAAAATCAGCTATGAAAACACGTAGAGATGATGAATATCAAAAACCTTTTTGGCTCCATTAAGGAGGCTACGAGCATAGGCTTGATCAACGTCATGAAAAACAAGAGATGAAGCAGCCAAAGCAGCAGCGGTTTCAGCTGCAATCTCAGTTCCAGGACAATTTTGGTTAATCTCCAATACTTTTCTTGACGATTTCATGTTCTCAGGTCTCATCCAACACTCATGATCCTTCACTGGATCTCCTACCTAAATACGTAAGTTTAGAATTTGTGTACTTATGTATGCACAAAAACAAAACATGAAAGAAGTTACTGTTTCAGCATGCAGTTGGTCTGGATCACATGTAATAAATTTTTAGTTATAACTAAGATTTTTACATTCTAATAAAGAAACAACATGTCATTATGGCCATGCTTTTAATGGCAATATAAATCATCAATTTATTAAGTACATATTCATTATGAACCATTTTGTATCTAGCATATGGTTCTTCAAATAGAAACATGAATTAACTATAGTCTCTTTTTATGGTTTTCTAATGTAGGAGGAGATCTAAGCAATTAATAGGATGTATTTAATCGAAAAACCAAAACCAAAACCGACAAAATCTTGAGGTCTTAGTTTGTATTTGTGATAATCGAAAAACCGGACTCTTTAATTCCTTTAAGTTCGTAAAGTTTGGTCCAAAACAAAACATAATAAGACCAATAAGTTTTCTTCCATGGTAAAGACATACATGAAAACCAATTGATCACCTGAACAAACAAACGATTACGTTGAGTACTAGCTTTAAGAAAATAATCAGTGCCCCATCGGATACCATCAAGAACATTATTCATTTCTCCTGCAGCCGTTAACTCTGCTTTATAAAAATAAGCCGCCCATGCCAACGTGGTCACGGTAAACGCCATTGGAAATCCATATTTAACGTTATCTCCGGCATCATAGTAACCCCCAACCAAGTTAACCTATATAAATAACAAAAAACAAAAATGTCTAAACCCCTTGAACATTTATAGTTGTAAATATTCATGGTTTTGAAAATGCTTACCCCAACTTCTTTTCCATCATCAAGAGCAGAATCTCCTCTCCATGTAGGCCTATGGTTCGGAGGAAGCTTTCCAGACCTTTGGGCCTCCAAAAAAATTATAGATTTCGTGAGGGCGTCTTTGTAATCAAAATGCGCGTTTACAAACACCGAGAAACTCACAAAAAGGATCAACGAGATCATTAAACCGCGTGATTCCGACATTAGAAAAGATCCTTAATCAAAAACACAAAATCTAAATATGTTTTTTTTTTGGCGGGAACGTTATGAATGAAATGATGGTTTGTTATTTAGGTGGTAATTGCATGAAAGGTTTAAGACCTTTAGTTGTAACTAATGGTAAAAAAGAAAGACTTCTCTATGTTAAATACGTATTTCGATGGCTACTAAATGTAAAATTGCAACATCCACACATACGTCCTATATTCATTTAAGACCATTAATTAAACCAAAATTAATAACTTAAACAAACATTTAAGTAACTCAAGTTAGGATGATCAGGATATAATGACACTTTAGTATTTATAATCCATTCAGTTACGACACTTCCTTTGGCATGTATGTTTCACGTCTATTCTACGTTTGAGAACATTTTCTTTCAGTTACCAAGTGAACAACATATATACTTACAATTTTTTGACGTTGTGTTTTGTATATATTTTGATCATTGTGTTTGAAGGTGATTAACGAGTCTAACTTGGATAAGGAAAAAAAAAACTATAACACACATAGAAAAAGATATACAGATTTAAATAAGAGTAAATTACACCCTCTAAGTCCAAAAACAACACGTTTAGTCACAATTTTTAAAAATAAATGCCCCATAAATCTCCAGTGTCTCCATTTTCTTCCCATTTGTCCTTTTGACTAACATACGCTAGTCAATGCTAGTTAGACATCTCATGTAACCTTTCACGTTAGGGCAAAATGAACATTTCGTTCCTTGTGTTAATTGCACTCCTAACCAAGTCAGGCAATATATCGTTTCCTATATAAAACTCCACCTACGTTTCCCAAGTCACAAGTCAAACTTTCATCTATTTTCATCTAATAAATCTTCAAAACCTCAACCATGGTTTGGCTGGTGTGGACATCATGCCACTATCCGTACATCATGGACAGGCCCTCAACCGGTATGTACATTCTCAAATATTTGATGTTTTAGTCGTCATAACTTGAATTTCCACTCTCATAATATCTAAATCATCTACATGACACAAGAATTTACAACAGTTTCATCATTAAGCAGATATGAAAAATAGATAAACAAGATATGTAAATATACTACTTTTTCCGTCTCAAAATAAGTGTTCACTTTGACTCCTTGTTTAACTTTTACCTTAAATATTTTTTTTATATAATACTTGATGAAAAAACTATACCAATGAAAAATACACTTAAAACACAATCCATTCATATATTTTGCATCAAGTATTATATAACACATACAAAGATATGTAAGATCAAAGTTGAACTAGTTTGACTCTAAGAAGTCAAACTGAACACTTATTTTGGAACGGATGTAGTACTTTAATAGATCGAGTGTGTGTGTTTTGACTTTTCCTCCTAACGGTCACGGGAGAGAGAAGACATCTTCATCCACACGCCATGAGACCACAATGGAGTCGGAGAAACAGAAGCTAGGTGGAAGACCGTTCAACGGAAAAACAAGCCACAATCAAATCAACAAAAAATCATAACCTCCTTTTTCTTTACGGATATCCCACAAAATTGGACTGAAACCACGGTATGAAAAACCTTCTCAAAACTCGGTCAAATTTCAGACGTTTACTTTGCAAAAAAAAAGACATTCAATGGGAAATCCTTTGGGTTTATGCGTTTCATCAATATTGAAAACCCAAGACAATTTGAATTAACCCTCGACTATTTCAACCACGACAACCACCACTAACCAAAACACTCAAAAAACCCTCAACTCGCCACCAGCTTTCATCAAAAAACTTACGCATAAACCCTCAATGTTTTATCACCATTCGTACAATCAACAACCCATTCAAAACCTATAACCATCCACTCTTGTCCCGACCTTACCACCAAACATTCTCATACATTCATAGGGGAGCTCTTCATTGTGGATACCATCCCTAATCTTCACTCTATATGTGATGATAATGGCCTTCCAAATACCCGCATCAAATACGTTGGTGGGTTTCATGTCCTCATAGAACTCGAACGCAACACTTTTTTTTTGAAATCGTCCTTAACAAAACCTCCTTTACCTCTTGCTTTAATACCCTTAAACCATGGGACGATAAGTTTCACCTAAATAATAATAGACTTGCTTGGATCTCAATCGAAGGGCTACCTCCTCAAGCTTTGTATGAAGTTGCTTTCTCATGTATTGACGGGGATTGGGGTGAGATTGTTTTCCCAGAAAAATGCAACCTATCGTGTATGTAGAATATCTTAACACAAGTATGGATTGATTCACTTAGAGTTTTAGAGAGAGAAAGATGGTTGGATGAACACTTAGAAAGAGAAAGAAAAATGATAATATTAGCTTAAGTGAAAAATGTGACAAATGAACAACCAACACCCTCTCCAAGCAATGGATAGGGTTTATATATGCCTAGCTAACCGGCCATGGGCTTGTGGTATGGGCTTACAATGTAACTTTGGCCCGGTTAGCTTTCTAACTTAATCTTACAACTTACTACGAGCTACGACTAACTATATTGGTAGTGACCGACACTTTTTCGTATTTCTAACAATCTCCCCTTAAGGGAGGTCACTCCAATTTACAAGAATTTAAACTTAGCATACTATGCTTTCACTTTGGTCTTGAGCTCGTAGTCTTTAACATCAATCATTAACTTGTGATTTGATGTAGTGATCATTGACTTTGGATTTGAGCTAGTTCTTTTGTCTTGACATGAATGTGATCTTTGAGCTTTTTGAAATCATCAACCAAGCATAATCTCGTTTCGCCATCTTGTAAACTTTGCCATCTCGTAAACTTGTAACTTCTGGACAGACATGCTCATACCTTTCTTGATTTGATAATCTTGAAAAGCTTTAATAATGCATCTTTCTTAAGTTTCTTTAACTTTAACACTTTGTCACTTCAATAAGGACGTACGGTATCAGAGTAGCGGAAGTCTTGAAACATGTACTTGAGCTTTCATAATGTCTTTATATTTGTCGGTCAGGTATGAGCATGTGGCTATGAATCTTGTGAGTCAGCTGGAATTAGGTACCTTCTTTAACATTTTGTCGCTTCCAGAAGCAAGTATGTTATCAGAGTAGCAAGGGGACAAATATGGCTTTGTCATTCGCCCGTGTTTGGTTAGAGTAACCTTCGAATCCATAAGGATCGACCTGTGATCAGATAGATTCAATTTACGAAGAATCTTCTTGACAGGATTTCCAGCTATAGTAATGAATCTTTCTAACACATATTTATTAGATTCATCGTACTCAGCATGTTCTCATTATCAAAACGTCTCAAAGCAGATAGCACGATATGAGTGAACCAGCGAGTTACTATCTCACCGATTGAAATAAAATTGATTTGAAAATCAATCGATGTGTCACTTGCTAAAGTGTTTTTGTGACATATCGAGAGTGTTAATCATTTCAAAAATTTATCAGCAATCGTCAATTCATAACCTGGAACAAGTTTGATTCTTATAGAATCGCACCATCATTTCTTTCCAGTTGTCACAAGTTTGATTCATATAGAATCGCTCAAGTCACCTACCATGAGCTTGTTTGATGTTGGCTCAAACAAGATTTCCATCTTCATTGTGAATGAAATCACTCGGATGTTCTGGCAAAATCACAAGGATAATGCGTAGGACTCTTAATATGTTAACTTGTTATTTACATTGTGTGACATAGCAAGCATGATTTGACAAGTGTCCTAATGAGATTTATGGATGATTTCTTTTGGCTCTAGACTCAATAGTGCACTTTGTTTTTAGTGATCGAAGGATGGAGCAGACTGCCACCTTTTCAATATCAATTAACTCGGAGTGAGAAAGTTGATAGAAATACGTGTAATCTCCATGAGAAATGAAACAAGAGTCTGTTGAGAGACCTTGAGTGGCTAGGGAGGGTTATGCATAGCGTCACTGGGTCCATGACTGTCTTCAATGTCAGACAACAACTTAGTGTTTCTGACAGTTTATGTATTGACCCGGTTTCTGCCTAAGTGTATGGAGGGCTTCTTTCTTTTCACCCTTTATCCTTTTTTAATTCTCAGCCCTTTTAGCGCTTATTGAGACCTTCATAACTATTACCCATTGTTGGGTTTGTTCCATACTATAGCTCCATCTCAGTCGGCACATTCCCTTAAATCCTCCTTTTACTTCTTTGTTCATACCTAAGGACTTCTATACTATATAGTGGATATCCCTGGGTAGATCCCTCCAGTTCTGGTTGGATCATGGGATTTGAATACCTATGCCTAACCACCTTATAACTCCATAAATTTAAGTACATGGTCGGTCTTTAGGTAATTCCATCACAATCAAAAACCAAAATCATTGAAAAATATAATCAAAGTGTTTGACATAAATATCAAAAGATTTACACTTTGAGAGTTTTCATCATCACTGAAAGCTCCCCCTTAACATGTGCACCGTAATCGTAGTACATGCTAAATGTTGGAGTGCATTGAGTCCATTTTATCTAATCACATGTTAATACAATTTAGATTTTGTTTAATCATATTTTCTCCCCTTATCCAAAATGTGAATCCCTTGATATTTTGGATATCAATTGATTAAACGTTTGGGGACAAAATGTTACATAATCACTATAAGGAACATTTTAATGCTCCCTCTTAAATTTTGAGGGTATATAAGACTGTACTGAGTATAATAATTTGAAATTTTTTGAATTTACTAAGAAATTCTTGAAAATTTTATACTCGAGCACACCTTATTGTTACCATAAGTCTACACTACTTATTTATAAATTCACAAGTTTGTGATATACGAAATGACCTTTGAGATATGAACACAATATGACAAAGTCATATTGTTCTTTGCAGCAGTCTGAGGTCAGTTCCGTAGAGTCTACCACCAACGAATTTCTCCAAACTCCTCATCATTCTCCTTTCTTTTAGCAGCTTATTGATGTCCTTGATCATGAAATGAGCTCTTTTCCTTTCCAATGTGCTCCATCTTCTCTTCGGTAAGTACGTCATGTCGATATTCTTGGTAATGTCTTCGAGCGAAGAAAGAAGTCTGGTTAACGTGCCGTCACTGAACTTGTACAGTTCGTCGGAGCACATCAACCTATTCATCCCGATATCGTTGACATAAATGAATCCTTGAGGGTCTTTGTATGGAGTGTACGGGTGCCTTTTTCTAAGATCCGGTCTTGTAGTATCAGGCTTGGTGACGTTGATCTGTTTTTGGTAACTTTCAACTCCAAGTTGAAGATCTTCGGCTCGCCTTTGAATAACCAGACTTCTGGTGAACATTCTTAGTGCTATTGCGAAGTCAGCAACATCATCCCCTGACAGATTTGTGAGCCGATTTTGAACCACGAGAATTAACATATCCACGATATCATTGATCCGAAGTTGTGGAAAGTCACCTTCCTTGAATCTGTATAGTATGTTATCAGCTCATTTTACTACAATCTCTTCCAAGTACCCGTATCTATGTTTCCTCATTACATTGACATGAGTGACTGCGAGAATACGTTTTGTCGAATACACATCTCCTCTTTTTTGGATTTTTTATTTGTTTTTTGCAATGTCTCTTGCATATGCATAGAAGGACTTACGTTGTTCTCTCTAATGTGAGATACCCCATAACACATATCTATCATAAGCAACTTTAACAGGACTCCATATGTTTGGAACCATGTCTTAAATGCCTGGAAGATCATACTTAGCGGCCTTTGACTTGGTAGTAGACGTTGTGTATGTCATAGTCGAAACTCCTCCTTGTAGATACTTGAGATCATTGTTGATGAAGAATTCGAACGGTACTCTTTAACGATTTCCACGCGTGATCAAAGGAAGGGGTTTGGAAAGATCAAAAGGATAGTCACCGCCTTCAGGATTTTCCCAATCAAGCTTTTCTAAAAGAGCCTTATAGCATTCTTTAAATTCATATTCTAATTCAGCATAATTAGAGCGTGTTCCTTGAGTTAAATTCTCAATTTTCAGCCCATTCAAGATGTATCCAGAGAAGTCTATTGGAGTGCTTATCAATTCATCAAAGTCCTTTAACGATTTATCAGTAGAAGTGGAAGCTGCTAAAGTCATAAACTAATTTTGGGTTGGTCCTTCTTGAGTAGTCTTGCTAATATTCCAGTCAGGGTCAGTAGGTTCTTGAGGTGGTGTAGGTTTCTTGAACCAGTCACGTCTAGAGGCAGTCTCTTTCCTTGGTTCATCTTTATTATCACCCATGTTCCCTTCTTGATCACGTGGCATGTCTAATTCTGCAACCTCAAACACTGGTTCCTCTGATTGAACAGACTTTCCAGAAGACTTCGGTTGAGACTTGGTGCCTTTGGAAGAGCCAGACGTTGAATCTTTCTTTTTTGGCTCAGTGGTTGGTTCTGCATCTTTGCTTAGCTTTCTCTTCTTCAACCCTCGGTCTGATCCAGCGGAAGGGTCTTCATCTTTATCCTTGTCTTTTCGGCCACGCTTCAATGAATACACATCATAAGAGAAGAAGAAATCTTTGTCGAGAGCGTAAGATTTTTTCAAACCATCATAGCAATCTCGGTGTTCGGGAGCCGTCAGATATGACTCACTTTTCTCCATCTTGTCGAGAAGAATCTTCTTTAACTCAAATTCAGTAAGTGTAGAAGCAGCCTCATAAGTAGATTGTGGTTGAGAAGACACCTTTGCTAGAGTAACTTCATCACGTGATTCTTTAATCAACTTTTTGATCACAGGTGGAGCGAAGTTAGACACTTCCTTGGGCAGAATCTGAGGCAATTGATCCTTTACTTGCTCTTTGATTCTTGTCGTGAGAGACTCTGAAAGGAAGTTCATGAATTCTTCTCTGGTTTCTCCCAACCTTATGTCTAAATGTTCATCAACTAAAGATGCCACTTAAGTGTGTAGAGGGTCCTTTTTAATTTCATCAACTTCTTTTTCCAATGCTATTATTCTATCATTGAATCGAAAGACTGATGCGAAGTCAGGAAGTGTTGATAGAGGATTTGTAGTTTCAATTGTCGACGGTAGAGTAGATGTTGTTAGTATTGGTGGAGTAGTGAAGGTTTGTGAGGTTGAGGGATGTTTGTGAATACAGGTGATGATTCAGTGATAACAGAAACTGGTATTGTAAGAAGAGTGGGTGTCTGAGTTCTTGGGACTTCATGGTGGACATGAACATCTAGTGGAGACACTATTTCTGCATCAGTTTAAGGATATCTCGAAATTTAAGATTAGATGGCCAAGTCGGTGGAGCGAGAAGAACTAGTAACAGGGAATTCTGTCTTCTTCAGAACCAGTTATAGATATTGTCACAATGGGCATCTTTAACATCTTGTTCTTGAGTAGTCTATAAAACTTTTCATTCCGTTTGTTGAGCTTCAGTCAAGTTCAGCATTTTTTTTTCACCATACCCTCAACCTTGAAACATTCCTGTACGCAGATCTCAGTGGTTCTTCTAATCTGGCATCTGCTATCATCATCAAATTTGGTTCGGTAGTTTCATCTTTCACTTGTTCTTTATCACTTTTCATGTCTTCATACTTCAGATTCATTTGCTTGATCAAACTCCTATTCTTTTGATACATCATCCTGTACAGTTCTTTATGCCTTGCTACACGAATCGATTCCTTGATCTTTCCACTTTATTCTATTGCATACTGTTTTCTCACTTGATTATTGTCGTTGTTTGCGTTCGTCTTCATCTTTCCCCCTAAGAACTACAGATTCACTCTCAGAAGAGTCATCATTGGTCACATCAGGAACCCCTGGTTTATCACCAGTTCCTTTACTTGTGACAGTAGGTGTGATCTTTTCAACACTTGGTGGTTTCTCGGCAATCGTACCAGAACCACTAGGATGAGTCTTGTGAAAGTCCCTTAAGCTTTTCTTTCTTACTTCCTTCATTTGAGATTTTTCAAACAAAGCTACTTTTGACAGCAGCTCTATTCCTTTTCCATGAGCTACATCCACCTTTTCTTTTTCCTTTCTTTTTGACTTTGTTTCCACAGGAGGCTCTCTAATGACGATACCTGTTGCTGGCTTAGAAGCAGACTTTTTGGCAGGTGTCTTCAATCTTTTTCCCTTTTTGATAGATTCTTCATCTCCAGGGACTAGCTCACTTTCCTTCTTGGATGGAGAGGCTTTCTTGAATTTTGTAGCAACCTTGGGAGGCACCTCGCCTGTAGCATAGCCAAGATAAGTCTTGTACGCTTTACTTTCCTTCATCCCTGGACTTGTCAAACATTCAGGTAGAACTGCTCCATAGATCTGGGATGCTTCTTTTCTTAAGGTGTTAATAAAGTAATCATCCTTGGAGGTGTGCGTTCCAATTATGTTTCTCTAGGAGAGTGACTTTTCTTGAATAAGGAAGTGGTGAATGATAACTTTGGTGAAACGAGGGTAGTATATCTTTTCTTGCTTTTTGTAGACTTTGTTGTCAATCTGATAAGTGAAGTCTTCCCAGAGTAGGTTCCATAGTCAACATATCTTCTTTTTTTATTTTGATGGTTATGCCCCAAAGGATTTGTGCTCGGGAAAGACGAAGTTTGTCAAGACCACTAGTCTTTCCAGATAGACTTCTGTTGATTATAGCAGCAAAGGTTCTCCAAGGTTGATGCATTTGATCAACAACATCATTGAGTGAATTGATCACCCCATTATGACCGAGATCTCTTAAGAAAGATAAAGTGTCTTCTTCAGAAGGAAGAGCATCAAAGTCACGACCAAGTATTCTTAGGCAGATCTGAAAGATATCTCTGAAGACTTCCAAAGTAAGCTTGAATTTTTTCTTCTTGTCAATCTTGAATCTGTAGAAGTCGTCATGCTTGTATATGCAATTCCAGAATTGATGCATATACACTTCAAGGACATCAGCCGTGATGAGAAATGCAGGATAGCATGAAGTGAGTGCAAGTGCATCCAGAACAACTTGAAATGTTTCCTCTTTTGGTTTCAATCCACGAGGGATTCTTCCATTGCATTTTCCAATGTCAAGTCGATTCTCTTTGGGAACAAGTTCAAGGTCAAGCTTGGTTTGTTGAACAGTGATGGAAGTCATGATTCTGCTAAGAGTTGTCATATACAGTTTATACACAAGCAAAATATTTAGCACAAAGACAATCTATATCATGATTCCAAACTATTAATGCAGCACATGGTTTACTTTAGGGGATAGGCAAACAAATACAAGGCAACAAATTGATACACCTACACACAATGCAAAGAACTGATACACAGGTAAACAAGATACACACACTCTCATATATCACATAGACTATAGGCAAACTAATGAAATCAAGGCAAACACTTAAGATTTCTAAGGAAAATTATACCTAACTTAATCACTATATGACAAGATAGGGTTAAATTACACTTAGATTAGGTTATAAGGGTGAATAACCAAGATTAAGAGATTAATTCTATTAGAAAAAATCAAGTATAGATTGCCTACATAATGTGTATAGATCGGCTGTGTAATCATGTGTGTATAGATTGCCTATGTTAGACCTGTGTATTGATCGCCTATGTTAGACCTATGTATAGATCGCCTGTATAAAAATCATGTATAGATCACCTGTACAATGTATGTATTGATCGCCTGCATATATGTCTATGTATTGATCGCCTGTGTTTTCACATATGTATAGATCGCCTATGTATTTATGTATTGATCGCCTGAACAAAAATCATGTATTGATCGCCTGTGTTATCACATATGTATAGATCGCCTTTGAAAATTTCTATACTGTATAGATCGCCTATGCAAATCATTTTCCAAGCAATTTTCACCTTTTTAAGCATCTAACTACACTCAAACAAGATCACATACTATCAATATATCATTCTAACATCTTTAAGGCACATATTAACCATAAAAATCTTAATTTAAGCCAAGTTCGAGCTACAAGAGCTCGAAAACTCCCAACTTCCAAGATTTTTAAACAAACAAGTTATTAACACTCAAAAGCACTTGATCATTCAATATAACACTTCTTAAACCCAAACCCATAAACCTTTTCAAGTTTTTTACCCATTTTTACTTAGTTCGATTTCAAGAATCATTCGAAACACACGAAGGAGTTAACCTCATCAAAAACTGTTTTAAGCACAACATCTAGACCCTTAATAAACCAAAACCCCTCAATCAATTATAAATTTCATTCCCTTTTCAAGGTGTCTCAATTTAGGTCGAATTTAGGGTTTGACACGCATAATTCCAAGGTCCGGTTAGGTTAAATGGGTTTTATATCATTAAAATGTGTGGAAACCGTAGAGGGTGGTGAATACGTTTCCATTAAAAAAACTTTAAGATCAAAGATTACATCACTCTTCTACCGGCGGTCCCATATATATATGGGGGCCGCCAAGTATATCAGGGGGCCGCCTGAGTTATGGGACCGCCACCAGAAGAGGTTTTCGGACTAGATCTTTTGTATCAATTACCCGATCAAGTTTGACGCAATATGAGAAGTGGGGATAATAGGTTTACAATAGCTAACTCATATTCTAACAATATAACCACATTCACAATATATAGCACAAAGAGCTACACCATACCTTAACTAACAAGATCTACAACAAACATTCACACCAATACATGAGCCAACAATGCAAGTATAAAAGTTAAGCGGTAATTATAAAAGAATAAGTAAAGCGAAAAGGTAAAAATTTAAAAAAAAAAATAATAATGCAAAACGACTCGGTGATTTATAGTGGTTCGGTCACGAAGCTCCTCTTCGCCCTACTCCACTCCTCGAGTATCCAACTCGAGAGTTACTTCACTAATCAACAAGCTCCCTTTCGGCGGAGAAAACCTTATACTCATGCTTACATTATTTTCTGACACTAAGCTAGATGTCGAGTCCTTCTTCGGGTACAACCAAACCCGTTATGTTTTATGGCCCAACATAACAAACCTTGTGTTTTATGGCCTAAACACATAAACCGCGTCACTTACATTATTTTTTGACACTAAGCTAAATGTCGAGTCCTAATCTTAGCTAGAAACCACCATCTACCACTTCACCAATGTATTTAAGCACTAAATTACGAACCACCCACAAATCAACCCATCCAAATATATACATCATTTGGATCTACACACTACTAAAGATTGGAAGACATTGACTCGATCTATATGTAACAAATGTTACAAATGGACTAACTAGACTACATAACTTCGGATCTTGAAGATGACCGAAGTTCTTCTCTTGCACTTGAGGGAAGAAGGAAAGAGTAGAAGATTGGATCACATTTAAACAAGATTAAACAAGTTAAATGATCAAAGATTTAGAGAGATTTAGTGAGATCTAGAGAGAGAAAGAACTAAGAGAAATTCGTGCAAAAAGGTTGTAAAATCAGTTGGAGATGACCCACTATTTATAGGAGCTGAAAGCTGACAGTCTGGCAATGGCGGTCCCGGCGGTCCCTTATATATAAGGGGGCCGCCAGGCCTATAAAGGGGTTGCCGCCTAGACTCCACTCCCTTTTTTGTCTTTTTGTGGGGAAGGTTGTATCTGGTATAGAAGCTTCCATTTTGGGGGGAAAACCAAAATTCAAATTTTATATTTAAATAAAACATTTCTTTTATTAAAAAGTATTTTGTGTTTGTTTATTTTTGAAAAATACTTTTGTAGAAATGTAATGGTTAAGAAAAAATATTTTTCTTTGATCATCCTACAAGTTTAATTTGTTTGTACATACCTTATGTGATTTACATCGGGTGCAAACAAATGTCGGTGTTGATGCAGACTTGAGACATAGAGTATTGTTGATATGTATGCATTGATGATTTATGATTATGAGTAACTTGCGTACTTTACGTTATGTATTACAGTTTACATGTTTGTTATCACCAAAACATAAAGAGATCGTATAGATTAAATATTGTAATATTTGCACTAACAATCTCCCCCTTTTTGATGATGACAAACTATGTAAACTATAGCACATAGTAGAGTTTAAAAGTTACTCGTTTACACTCCCTTCTCCCCCTTTTGTCGAAGCAAAAAGGTATAGTGTGGATTATGGTTGGAGCATATAGGTTGGAGGTTTGTGAAGAAGACATGAGAAGAGGGTACGTGCTCCGGGTATATATGTTGGAGGAATGAGAAGAGGATAGGTGCTCCGAGTATATAGGTTTGAGGTATGAGGAGAAGATGTGAGAAATAAAGGTGAAGGTGATTGTGTGTTCCTTGGATAGTTTAGAAAAGGTCATGAGAGGTGAGAAGTAGGCAAGACAAGAAGGTAGGTACTTTGAGTGTATAGGTTGAAGGAATGAGGAAAAGGTAGGTGATCCAAGTATATTGGTTGGAGGAATGAGAAGACAACATGAGAAATACGGTTGAGGTGATTTTGTGTTTCTTGGATAATTTAGAGGATGTCGTGATAGATGAGAAGAAGACATGAAAAGAAAGTAGGTACTTCAAATATATAAGTTGAAGTTATGAGAGGATGACCTTAAGGTTTAGGGTGATTTTGAAGTGGAGGAGGTGAAGTATTTGGAGTATGAATAAACCCTTCATCGTATTTGACAATCCCCAATCCTATCTTCCTATAAAGGTGAGCTTGCATCATCCTAGTGAAGTCTTCTATCATCATGGTTAAACTAAATCCATGCTATTAAACCACATAGCTCCTAGCTCCCCCTTGCTTATTGCATCCCCATGATAATTACATTCCTTGTATATTGACTCTAACGGATCCATGGATCAAATAAATTACCATCGATGCTCAAGAAGTTCGATGCAATTTAAATGAGCAAAACGCTTGCAAGTGCTCCCCCTCGGTGTATGCTCCCCCTTGTTTGGGGCACCAAGGAATCAAGATATTGTTGTGCTACAAAACAAAGTTAGTAGACAAGTGCACATATACATATAGCAAAACATTAGCGGGGAACTAGACATGCACTTCTAGGTTTTATTATTCTAAAGTATGACACTTTTGAAAGAAAGTTAGAAGCTAGACACATGCAATCATTATTTAAAAAACAACAATCTAAATGATATAATTAAAAGACTCAAGACGTATGTTTACGAAGAAAGATTAGACCGACTTTTAATAAACGAGAATGGGATTCGTTTATTGATTGACATAAAAATATTATAAGAATGACCTTTTAAAAGTAGACGAATGACACTTAATAATATGTCAATATATATATATATATATATATATATATATATATATATATATATATATATATATATATATATATATATATATATATATATATATATATATATACTTTCAAAGAATAAAAAGAAAAATAAGACGAGGATGGAGACGATGTGCTTTTGAATGTGAATGAAAATGATTCCATAGAGTCAAAAAGTGGGAAAGGATGAGTGATGCTAAAGAAGGAACGTGTTGACGAGAGGTTGATAGAAAAGATTGATATATCATTTGCACTAACAATTGATATGCATATGATCCTATCAAGACAAAGGTGGATGATTGGGAATTTAGAGGTTTGTTTGGTGTTTTGTTGGTTGACAATGTTGAGGAACAAAGTGGGATGTAAAAAGAGGTGGTAGTTCTTTCATGGTGGAAGAATATGAGAGACTCAACAATGTGGTGACTCAATAACACTTGAAGATTGAATATCTTCTTTATGTTCTTCACTTTTTAGAAAGTGTAAAGTTTAGCGAAGGAGTGACATTTGCATTTCGCAAATTACTTAAATATTTCGGAAGAAATAACTAAGTTATCAAGGGATATAGGAGGAATTCTAATAGTAACAAGACTATTAAAAGAGAAGAAACATTTAGACGTGAGAGGAAACGTTAGAGAAGATAAGACTTATTAGAAGTGAGACGACTACTAGAAGTGAGAAGACTATTAAGAAAGAGAGGAATCATTTAGAAGTGAAAAGACCATTCGAGAAAGGAGGTTTACGAGAAGTGAGGATCAATTTATGAGTATGACGATTGTAAGGATTGTGTTTGAGAATGAGACGCATTTCATTATGAAATTCACTTGACTATTAACACCATAAGCAATGATGCTTATGAGAATTAGGATATGAGGATGACCCATTGATCTTTAGAGAGATGTTGGGCATAGGTTTAGGTGCAAAGTAGACGTCAGCTCGTAGCAGAAGAGAGGAAGTGTTTGGTTATGGATTCAGAAAAGAATGAACGCTATAACAAGCCTGCTGCCGGCGGTCCCAGATATATCTGGGGGCCGCCAGAATATGTCTGGGGGCCGCCGGACCGCCAACAGGAGAGGGCTTGGTTTTTGACAAATTTTGTGAAGGGAGTGACATTTTAATTTGCATTTCGCCAATTAAAAATGCTTAAAATACTTCGGATGAAGTAATTAAGTTGTCACGACACGGAATGGAACACAGACTAGAATCGAAACTAGAAGAAAATAATAGAACGATTTATGGAATGTGTTCCATCATTCCTAAACCTAGACGAATATATTTTAACGATTCGCGGTTGAGGGGTAAAGAAAGAATGTCGACGATGTTATCTTCAGACGCATCCTTTTCGAATGGAGATGTTTCCTTTTGGACATTGTCCCGAAGGAAATGGTGACGTATCTTCGGTATGTTTCGTACGCGAAAATAATAATAATAATAATAATAATAATAATAATGATAATAATAATAAAAAAGGAAACAAACGAAGATGGAGGCGACTAGCTTGACAATGTCAAGACGGATGGTGGTTAACGTACGATAAACTACACTCACAGAGTTATGTAGCTCTTCTCGAGCATTGTGAATGTTCATAGAACAATCACACGACGAGGTATACGGTTGTCTTAAAGGTGGTAGCGGAAATAGTGGAGGAAAGAGATTAGCCATCTCTATGGTTGAAGAGGCGTGGTTGAGTGAGAAGAAAGAGGTGTGATCGGAAGACAAAGAGTGTTTTCGTCGAAGAGAAAGAATGTTTCATCGAAGAGAAAGAATGTTTTCGTCGAAGAGAAAGAATGTTTTCGTCAAAGAGAAAGAATGTTTTCGTCAAAGAGAAATGGAGAGCGTTTTAACTAATGTTGTTAAAAGGCTTGAATAGGGATTTTCGGATATGACCTTTAACGTTTGCGATTGCAAGTTAAAGATACTTGAATATTTCGGATGAAATATTTAAGTTGTCAAACCTACTTGGAAGGGTATTAGATTTGCATCTAACTTTTTCGTGACAAAGAGTGGATTTATTAGAAGAGAGGAGATGATGAATTAAGGAAATGTGTGACGGAAGACTCTAGGAGATTTAAGACCATTTTGTGACTCTTTTGAAAATTTAGATTAATGACACGAATGCGAAGAAAGATATTCTAGTGTGAGAAAATATATACATAGATGTATAAGACATATAGATATAAGCATGCAAGTTTATCTAAGCATGCATCGACACAATAATCAACAAGATTAATGTGTAAGACTATATGACATCTAAACCTTATTTGTCATACGTTAACCTAACATAGTGTAGGTGCACAATTAACATGTAAGTCATGTAAGATGATGCAAACAAAACATGATAATTTTAAATGTAATCGTCATGTAAAACATGTTAGCAATTAGCATTTAGGAGCATGCGTTATTTAGATAAACTAAGGAATACTTTATCTAAATTGCTAGAAAAAAGCAAACGCTTTTACAACAGACATGCATTCAATAGTTAAGCAAATAAACATTGAGCATTAAGATAAACATGAAAGCATATAATTGCATTACATGAGAGCACGTTATCATCATGAAACTTCAAAGCACATATGTGAAATGCATGTAGTCTGATGACTAGGAGAAACCCTAATTTTACTTGCTTAGTGTGCACTCCTAATGAAATACAAAGTCTATCGATGTAGACTATCATTGGGCATATTTAAGAAGAGCCATTTAATCAAATTAGAGAATGAATACGAGACTATCACTAGTGGTGCTCAATTCAGGCTAAACATGACCATTTTTATGGGTTATACCACGAACCCAACTTCATTCTTGGAATCAATTCAACCATTAGGTCAAATTGAATTTCTAGTGCAATAGATTCTCCAGTAGTCATTCTCATGTTAGACAAAATAGAAATCCTATATTTGCCTAATGAAGTGTAGCAAAGATGAAAATTTTATTGTCTTTTCATACAAGGCCTACTATGACTCAACTAATGTACTTTAATTTCGATTCACATAATTCTAATCAATATGTGTGGAATTCTAGGGTTGAATGAGAGAGCAAGCAAGTTGTTGTAGCTATAAGAAAGAATGAGTCATCTAGGACCTAGGAGCATGCTTAAAAGTGACAATGTGTAATGATCTATATTGAGAGTGTTCAAAGAATGCATCTTTGCATGTCTTTTATGAAAGAAATCCAATTAAGGTTATTTACCTCAATAGATCTTGTGTTTGTTTATTTGTAGAAATAATGATGATTTACTAAAGTTTAGTTACATCTATGTTAGACTTTTAAGCAAGAGATTTTGATCACCTTCTTTTTGGACGTGTACCTATGTAAATATAAATATATATAAATAAATATATAAGTATATATAATAAGGTAAGAATAAAAAAAGGAATCACAATTATAGTAATCCGGGAGCATGATTCCTGGGTCGTTTTCCCCAACGAGGAAAGCAATTGAAAGCCGAGAGTCGTTGTAAGAACTGATGCTTGAATGGAACAAGATTGGGATTGGTTTTCTAAGACTACAGGAAAATTGATGCAACTTACACTAAAATTAACTAAGGCAACACTAATTTAACTAAAAATGCAAAATCGGGAATCTAAAAACGCGCTAAATTATCAACTAAATCGAGTTAAAACCCTAAAAAAGACTCTTATGCATGTAAACCTCAAAAATGACAAAATATGTTTTTTAAAAAGATTTATATTTTTTTGGCTTTTTAATAATTTTTTATGAATTAAAAACTAATTTAATCTATTTAAAATCCTAGAAAATAGCAAATTAATACCTAAAAATTCTAAAAAATGATATTCTACCTTAGAAAAGTCTAAAATATGATAAAAACTCAGAAAACTATTTTTAACTACTTTTTATAATAAAAATCTATTTTTATAAAACTAATTTTAAAAGCTAAAAATCAAAATAAAAATCTAAAAGTGGTAAAAATGATTTTAATGCTTGTAAAAAAAAAAAAATAAATACTCACATTCCCCCCCCCCCCCCCCCCCCCCCCCCCCCCCCCCCCAAACACAAATAAAAAACAAAAAGCCTAAAAGTATTTAATCTAATACTAAAAACTATTTTTTTGAAATTTGTTGAAAACTTTTTCTATTTTTTATAGACTTTTTAACATTTTAACTTTCGATAAATAAATAAAAATAACAAATAAGTATGAAAAATTCTAAAAAAAAGAAAAAGTCCTAAATGATGCAAGGATTCTAAGAAAAATAAGCTGGTGATACCAGCTTATCAAATAAGCCCGTAATAAGCTTAAACAAGCTACGGCTTATTAAAAGTTTAAGGGCTCAAAAAGGTGCTAAGTATTTGATTGTGCAAAAATCTATACGGATGAGCTATTTAGCACATATGGTTGAGTGTGGTGAGTTTTTTAATGCGTTGGGTTGAGAGGTGTGAGGGGTCCCGAGTTCGAGCCTTGCTCACTTGGGATTTCCACCTTCCCTAATGCTTTTTAAATGTCGTTTTTTACAACTTTTTAGAAAACTGAAAAATAAGCACATTTTGAAAAGACACTATTTTTATAAAACACGAATAAGCACAACAATAAGCTCTAAAGGGTGACAATTTGCTTAAAAGCTTAAAACTTAAAAGAGCTAAACAGTTAAGCCCACTTGGGACTCAATAAGCATTAACAATCAAATAAGCTGAACAAAAGACCTAGACTAGACTTAATAAGCACAATGTACTATAAATAAGCAACCCAAATAAGCTGACAAGCTGAAAAAGAAACACAGCAGTACTAACTTTGAGTTAGTACTGCTAGGCTTAATACTTTTAGCATAAATATCAACAAATAGACACAAATTAGCTAAAAACAGCTGA
Source organism: Tanacetum coccineum (assembly GCA_026074375.1). Classification (NCBI taxonomy): domain Eukaryota; kingdom Viridiplantae; phylum Streptophyta; class Magnoliopsida; order Asterales; family Asteraceae; genus Tanacetum; species Tanacetum coccineum. Next base: position 26,772 of record BQNB010077981.1, read on the forward strand.
TAAGCTATCCCTATTAAGCACTAAGGAACTAGAAAAGGCAAAGAAAATAAGCCAGAACTAAGCTAAATAGACAGATGCAATAAAAGCTTTAAACACTTAAAATTTTAAGATGAAAAGCAAATAAGTTCAAATAAGCTCTACTCTAAAGGAAACAAGCTGAATTGGGCTAAAATTAAACTAATAAGCAATATTAAACCTAAATAAGCTAGGAAATTAAGCAGAAAAGCACAAATAAGCCAAATAACATTTAAACCAAAAATTGGCAGACAAACAGCAAATGTGGCACTTTTGAGCTTAAAAATAAGCTCAAAGGTGGATCCTTATGGCTAAACAGCTTATACCCCTAAAAAGCTTAAACAATAAGCTATAATTATCAGCAATCAAAAGAGAGTTTGAAACAAAGATAAGCCCTTAAAAAGCTTAATGAAAAAGCAGTTTGTTCATTTTTTAATACTTAAATGTTTTTTCAAATCTTTGCAAAACACAACTTTTGAGCTTAAAAATAAGTCCTCAAACAGATCCTTATGAACTTTTAACCACAAAACAGATTGAGTTTAGACATCATAGAACTCATAACAACAATCAAAAAGCATTTTGAAACACTGAATAAGCCACAATGATCAAAAGAAAAAGCTGAATTTTTCAAATCTCAACACTTAACAACCTTTTGACAACACTCAATGAAATCAAATGCACAATGCAAGACACTTAGCCTACTTGCATAAAACACTTAAACATGCATATCAAATACAAAAATAAGCTGCTAAACTAGACTTAAGCAAATAAGCTACATAAACAGCTTATAACATCTCGAAATCAAAACACATGAAGAAATATCTTGAAAAATGAGTTTTAGACTTTGAAAACTTTTTAAAACAGCTTAATACCTCTTAAATAGGCTTATTAAAGTTGGCTTAGTGACCTAAAAGAGTTTTTAAAACATTTTGACCCGTTTGACCCACTGTCCCAAACACCCCTTTAGGTTTTCTAAGTCAATTTTTAAGCTAGATTTTGAAGAAACAAGCATAGAATTTTAAACACAGATAACAAACAATAGAGATAAGACAATAATAAGCAGAAGGAACACAAAAATAAGCACATAAGATAAGCAAACAGAAATAAGCAATAAAAGACTATTTAAGACAGTTTCATATCAAAACACAAGCAACTAACATGTAAACAATAAGCAATCATAAATAAGCATTAACAAACATAATATTAAGAAGCAATAGAGTTAGTAGCAACTAATAAAGCAAACATAAGCAAGTGAATAGTAAAATAAGCTAAAATTTTAAAAAGAGAAGACTTACAAGCCCCTTGCACAAACAGGAAAAAAAAAGGCTCTTGGAGAGCTTATCTAACAAGCTCTAGCTTGTTTACACAAGCTAGTGGGGGTCCATAAGCACTTCCATTATTTGCTTATCTTCTATAAAAGCTGAGGTGATTTTAGGAGTGGAATTCTTTTTGTGTTTTGTAAATTTTCTTAACTGGTTATATATCTAAGATACTTTTTTATGAAAACAAGTTATATAAGAGCTTTTAGTGGCTTTTGAAACATAAGTTGACCTTTAGAACAATAAGAACTTAAGACAGATTTTTAGAACCAAAACTATATTTCATTAATCTCGAAAAACATTACAATGAAAAGTAAATTACATTAAAACTAAAATGAGGTTGAAATAAAAACTTAATTAGTAAAGACTAAGTGCCGAATGGGCCCTTACACATGAACCCTATTTATTACCTAAACGTATGAGGTTCTTAGGACCTGTGCTTCTTTGCTGGAGTGAGAAAAACAGGTTTGTTTGTTGTGGAGTGAGTCCAAAAAAGTATCTTAGCCATCCATTTTATGTAGTACCCAAGCTAAACGATCTCAACCCTTAATTTTTTTGTCTTCTTTCCACGAACGAATAGGATAAGAGGGGATTGCCAGCATGTGAGGTGGTCCTGGTGTGAGGTGGGATGAGAGAGATCGACAAGGGGTAGAAGAAAGGGGAACAATGTTAGGGGGGTTGGCGGGCAATGAGGATGATAAACAGTACTTTGAGTTGCAGGGTAAGTGTTTGGGGACTTGGCAAGAACAGTCCCTCAAAGTGTATAAGTTGATTGCACACATGGTCCTTGTATTTGCAAATTTGGTCCCTGAGGTTTATAATTGGTTTGCATCGTTAGTCCTTAAAGGGCTAACGGGGATTTATAAAGGGGTGGTGTTGGGCTTATTGTTGGGCCGGGTAGGGAAATAAGGGTGTTGGGCTTTTATTAAAGGCTTAGGGTTTATAAATGTATAAGTGGGCTGACCCGGGCCCACTAGGTGGGTACGGATGGGCCCACTTTTGGCAGTTTATGTTTTTGGGTTAGGTTTTTGATGCTCTTTCCGAATCCACTTCCCGGGGTTGACTTTGACTTTTTTGGCTTTGACTTGACTTTTGCTTCATGCTCTTTCCGTTCTCGTGCACGGTTTTATCGTTTTTGGCTTCGATTTTGTCCTTTTCTTGGATATCCGTTACCTGCACAATATAAATGCAAAACATACAAATATAATGTATTTTTGGTACGTTTTTGATCATTTAAGTCTGATTTTAATGGAAAAGGGATGTGTAATTAAACGCATACCAGATTTACAAGAGAAAGATGTTTAAATCTAATGCCATAGGGCGGATCTACCTAAACCGAAGATGAATTTAGGACGAAGGATCCATCGATCCATGGAGGTGCCAAATTTAGGCAAGGATCATTTTCCTACTATTTGGGAGATGGTTTTGCAATTAGGTTATTAGGAGAAGCTTATATAAGTTATAAGGGTTCTTGGTTTGAGTTTTCGGAAATAACATCTAAGACTTGCTTATCAAGTAGGAGTACTTATGAGTTTCCCGCTGGAAATTCATAAGTCGTCAATCCTACTTAGAGTGTGTTAAGTTTAGCATGTATAATTTGACCATAGCTAATAACACAACATTTGACCACTTTAGACTCAATGAAACATCTTTATTGCGAGTGTGAATTGCAATTCGATGACTAATCTTGTTGTCTTGCAATCGACTTCGTGATTTCATGTAATAACCGAAGATAGTTAAACATGTAGACACGGAAAAATATCTATGGTCATTTGATTGACATTTTCGTGATCTAGATAGATCCTAGTCTCGATTTCATGTTCATAGTCTAATTTTGTAATTAGATTGAGTGATGAGATTGGTTATCGTTTGAATAATAATCATATTCATATTTGAAATCCTCTCACGATCACTTATTGAAAGAAAGCACAATAATAGTTTGTGGAATATGTTCAATTATTCCTAGTCCTAACCTTAGATGGTTAAAGTGTTTCCACTTGCTGAAGAAGATATATTATGCTTATTTTGTAAAGTAAGAGAACGTTTTGATAGAAGAGAATTTGTGTTTTAAGTTGTGCTTTTGAATTGTTTGAGCAAAGTTACATATGTTGTGCATTTACTTATGTTTGGCTTTTCGAAGATGACAACTTTACCAATTGCATTGCAAGGTAAATTAGTTAAATATTTTGGATAAAACATTCAAGTCGTCAATCCTACTTCATTGTGTATTTTATGCATATATTTGTCAAATATTTGGAACATAACTATTGGACAAGTAGACTCAATATGACATCATTTACACAAGTGTGAGTTATGATCCGATGCATATTCTTATCGTTTTGGAAAATGATGTCGTTATTTTCATATCAATCGAGTGTGATTTAGTATGTAGGTTTAAGATAATATCTCTTGTTACATTTTTGATATAATCTCAAAGCTAGACAAATAAGAATCTAATTTCTTGTCCATACTCGGAAACTTGTCAATTAGATTCGATAATAATATCAATCATAATTTGAATAATGAATTGATATATATTCGAAATCTTTCTTGACCCTTACAAACACTCTTTT
>BQNB010077982.1:0-30678 GCA_026074375.1 Tanacetum coccineum
TATAATCCTTAATCACATGTTCTTAAACCACATAGAATAAACGAACACTTGTTTCAAAGATCAATAAAAGATAATACTAAACCAATATCTATCGCAGATTCCTCGCTCACACTTAGAACCTAACTACTCTTTACCATTATCACCAATGTCAATCATAATGCAAAGTAGCTCGGCCAGTTACTAATCTTTACCGCACACATACCCGCATTTGTTTTTGAAAATATAAGATCAAGAAACCAACTTTCTGATCCAAAGTTTGTGAAATGAGCTACAGGATTGAATCACATAGCACAAAACTTGATAAGACCTCACTTCATAATTACAAGCACTAAAACATACAGATATGTGTTAAATTTTTATCAGTTCATGCATTTCTGAACTTCCAAAATACTAACTTATTTTTATACTTTTCAGGAACTTGGAGGAGGAGGTGCGGTGGAGGAGGAGGTGGGGAGGAGGAGGTGCGGTAGAGGAAGAGGGTGATGGAGGAGGAGGTGCGGTAGAAGAGGAGGGTGGTGGAGGAGGAGGGGTGGTGGTGGGTTGTGATAAACAAAAAAAATTAAAAAAATAATATTTTTATTTATAATGGTGACGTGTCGGTTTTGAGCCGGTAACCCTTCCAAAATTTGCCCGTTATTACCTATATTTAACAACATTTAAAAGTTTGATGGGTCTGAATGGTAATATACAAAGTACGTTACCTAAAAGTGTAGTTTTTTGTAAGTAGGTTACTCATTAATGGACTTAACCCTTATTTTAAATAAGTAGTTTTTAAATTAAAAGCCGATTCCTGAAGTTTTTAAAATTGTTAGGAGCTATTAAAACTGTAAATTACTGATATATCTTCCAACTATATTATAATTTATTTAAATATGTCATTTTATATCTTCCAACTAGAGACCTATGAGATTTCATATTAGTCTCGGACACGAGTCAGGGAAGTGTGGAGTGCACACTCGTTGAGCTAATATGAACTCGAACATGACAGAATGTGCAGGGGTTACGCCGTAACCAAACTGTAATCATGCGGGGTAAGGGATAAAGACCTTTGGGTTGGTTACTCTGTAACCTAAACGATTTGGTTACGCCGTAACCTATACTCAGTATCAAAGGTTTTCTGGTTACGCCGTAACATGTGAAATAGTTACGCTGTTACGACGTAACAGATTTGTTTACGCCGTAACAACATGTCAGTTTGGATGTAAAAGTTCGGTTTTAACCAACTTTAACCACCCAAAACCAACCTTAACTGTCAATAGTTTTTGTTTTATATACAGAAACATAAGGTCTCAAAAATAGAACGAAAAACACATATGATTCCTCTCTTGTTCTTGCTTTGTTCTCTTATGCCTAGAAGCAAAGTGTATAATTATCTCGATAAGGATTTCGTGCAACCCAGGCACCAATAGGGTCGAGATACTTTATACGAAAAGTGAACTCAACACGATTCAAGATATCCAGGATTATCATCACACACCCTAACCAATTTCTAACAGACGTATGAAGTATTCTGTGATTATCATGGCTGGAAATACTGTGAAAGAGATGACTACGAACTTTAGAAAACTAGACAAGTTTGAGGGGCATGATTTTAGATGGTGGCAGAAGAAGATGCATTTCCTTTTGACAACTTTAAAGGTTGTATATTTTCTGACTACTCCTATGCCACAATTGTTGGAGGACGATACTGTGAAAGCAATCAGACGAAGAGCAAAGTGGGAGAACGATGACTACATCTGCAGAGGACACATATTGAATGGTATGTCTGACTCTCTATTTGATATATATCATAACGTGGAATCTGCAAAGGAGTTGTGAGATTCTCTTAAATCTAAGTACATGGCAGAGGATGCTTCTAGTAAGAAGTTCCTTGTAAGTAATTTCAATAATTACAAGATGGTCGATTCCAAGCCTGCCATGGAACAATTCAATGAACTCCTTAGAATCCTTAGACAATACACACAACATGGTTTGAAAATGGATGAGTTTGTATCTGTTTCAAGTGTGATAGACAAGTTGCCTCCTTCCTGGAAGGAATTCAAACATACTTTGAAACATGGTAAAGACGATTTATCTTTGGTTCAATTTGGTAGTCACTTGCGCATAGAGGAATCTTTAAAGGCGCGAGAGAGTGACAAGGGAAAAGGAAAAGAAGTTGTTGGACCCTCTGTGAATATGACAGAAGAGGGTGGAAAGAATAAAAACAACAAACAAAACAAAGGAAAGAAACGTGGTTTCAAGGATAACAACGGTGGTTCTGGTTCCAACAAGAAACCTAAATTGGAATGTTAGAAGTGTGGTAAAACTGGTCACTTTAAGAGGGATTGTCGTAGTGGAAACAATAAGAATAACGCAAGTGCTAGTGGTTCAGGAAAGAGGTCTAAGGATCAGCCCAAAGACCAAGGTTGATGCACTTGCGTGGTGGATTGATTCTGGTGCCATAACTCATGTTTGTAAGGATCGTTGCTGGTTTAAGACATATGAACCGGTGGAAGACGGATCTGTCCTTTACATGGGTGATGATCATTTCACTCCTGTTTATGGAAAAGGAAGTGTGGTGTTGGAATTCAGTTCTGGAAAATCTATTACTTTGTTTAATGTGTTGTTGATATGTGTGAAAACACATATCCGTTTTATATAAAAAATGTCCCATAAAAGACAAAATTATGCTTTAAATGCTTGTATATTGCTTGTTTTGTCTTTGTGATTGTGTAGGTATGGATATTGCAAAAATCTTAAGAAAACGGTCAAAAACCGGACAAACACAGACACGGGAAAGGAAAGAGTGCAAAAGCCAGGAGAATGCTATCAAAGGTCAACAAAAGTCAACTCATGGTCAACAGTGGTCAACTATAAAAAGACAAAACCCAAAAACTCCAAAACAGCCCCTCAAAGTTAACCAAATTACAAAAATAATCCCTAAACCCTAACGGTGTTAACTCTTGTTTATAAGAGTTAACACCCGTTAAACTCTTATAAAAACCAACACCAAGCCCGAGCCCAAAAAACTTGCCAGGCCCAAAACCCTTATAAGCCCGAAGTTATAAACCCGGGTAAAAAGAAAAAAAATCAATTCCCTTTTTATAAAAGAAAGTTACGCGGGAAAAGTGGTTTCTACTGTTCACCCACCACCTTCTTCCTTTTACCACGAGGTCAAAATCAAGGGGCAAGTGCAAATTAAGGGCATGGAAGGGTAATTCAAGTAGCTAAGTACAACTTGGCAGAGTATCGCGTCATGAGAAGCTTCTATTGGTCCATATGTACAAAAATGCCACACGGGCAAAGTAAGAAAACACTCCAATCATGTGGGATTTACACTAAAATCACTCACATAAGTAGCATAAACGATCATGACACACGGATGCTACGTTGGTAATCCGTGTGTCCCAAAATCTAATCCAACGACTGAGAAGACTCCTCCAATGATTAGAAGATTGAGTGGCCAAGATGGAATGGAGCGTGTGAAGGACTCAAGAGCCTAGAAGCTTCAGCTAAAGGCTATAAATAGCCCTCACTCACTCACACAAATGATAGCTTCTTTTCCTGCAATTTTTTTAGTTAAAAAAAGCTTTATGTATTTTTAGTTTAAAATGTAATTTTTTATCAAGCCTTTGTAATTTCCTTTTATCAAACTTTGTAACCCGTTTTTAGTATTAATAAAATTCTCATTTTAAGTTTTCATAAGCTGTTTTCATTATTAAGCTCTCATATTCTCAAATGTTTATGCTACTATTCCAAAAGCTCTTAATAAGCTCATACAAGCTCTTTGAGTCTCTAAGCTTAAATTGAGCTCAATTCAGTCATTTAATCTACCGTAACTATAAAAAACAGCTTAAATACCTTGGCTATTTGGATTTTTGAGCTTTTGAAAGATGAGCTTATTTTGGAAGAGCTCATATGGACTTTTACTGGCTTATTTACAATAAGCCAGAGCTTGTAGATAGCTCAATTAAGCCTTTTATAGCCTTTGTTTAGCTAAGGCAGCTTGTAAGTCTCCTATTTTATATTTCTGTCTTAATCTTCTAGTTTAGCTTTTGCTTATTTTGCTTATTAACTAGCTTATTTGTGGTTTTTACCTATTTTATTAAGCTTATTGATCATGTTTCATCAACTGTTTCTAGCTATAGTATTTTAGAACTTAGTTTTGTTTAATTTGTCCTTAATATCTAAAAAACAAAAAAAATAGTTAGCATAATCATTAGCTTGTTGATTCTGGCTTATCTGCTTATTGTTATTTGCTTAATAAGGTTGTGTTAAGCTGCTTGTCATCTGGTATCTGAGTTTTAATCATTAAATCAGCATTTCATAAGCTTAAATGGATTCTAAGAACTTTAAAGGGGTGTTTGGGACTAGCAGTACTAAAATGAGTTAGTACTGCTTGAACCCTTTTGTTCCTTTGATTTGGTTTTGAATCATTTAAAGAGGTTTAAAAGTGCAGGATTAGTAAGTTTATTAGGTCTAGTAAAGTTTTCATAAGTTTTCTAGTTTAGGCTTTAAATCTGTGATTTGTCATATGTCATTATAGCTTTTAGTGATTCAATAGAGTTTAGTTGTTATTATTACTTTATATGTTCTTAGTTTAGTGTCAAAGTAGTGTAGAGTCAAGTTTCATTAGGCCTGCATTTTGATGTTTAGATTTTAAGTCTCATTGGTATCAACTGCATCAAATAGGGTAAACACTCAAACTGCCATTTTCTAGCTTGATTTTTAGTAGGATATAACATGTTTAAGCTTTTGATTTTCAGCATTTAAGTAGCTTTTATCTCATATTTTATAAGTTTGCACTTAGTTTCTAAAATCTACCTTATCTTGTTATCTGTTTTAGTTCTTAAAATCATCAAATTTTCTTTTCATTTAAAAATCCAAAACTCAGCAGCTACTGAGCTAACTGTTTGTTTTCATAGTGCTTTTTCTATAAGCTTTTGTTGTCAAAAACTCTTTCAAAAAGCATTTTTAGATAGCATTTAGGCTAAAGTTTCATTAAAATCAAGTCTCATGTCTTTACGTTCTTATTTAAGTGCTTTAAATTAAGCTCAAAGTAGCTATTAGGGGCTGTTTGGTTGAGTAGTTTTCAAAAAGTGCTTATTGAGACCTCTCAGCTTATGGCTTATCTTTTTGGCTCATTTCTGTTATTGTTAGCTTGATAGGTTAGGCTTAGGATAAAAAATAGCTTTAAGTTCATCAGTCTTAGCTTATTGTAACTTTTGAGTTCTTAAAAAATTGCTAAAAGTCAAAAAGAAAATAGCTAGAGTTTCTGTTTAGTTTTAAGCTTTTTCTCAGCTTATTTAGGGCTTTTCAGATATAAGTGTTTTCATTAAAAGAGTTTGTTATCAACTTATTTACAACTTTTCTTTTATAGCTTTTCAAAAATAAAAAAATTACAAAAAGAGTTGAGGGTGGGACTTGAACCCACGACCTCCTGCACACACATGTAGGAGGGTTAAAGGGGGGGGAAGGGGTTGGTGGGGGGTTGATGGTTTTGTGGGGTTTTTTGTGATGGTGGTGGTTGGGGTGTTGGGGGAGTTGTATGGGGGATGTTGGGGGATTGGGGGTGGGAGGTTTGAGGGGTGGGGGAAATGTGGAATGGTGTGAGGGTTGGGTGTATTGTGTGGGGTGGGTGTTGTGTTGTTATGGTGTTGGTAGTTGGGTTGGGGATTTGTGGTGGTGTGATTGGGATTGTGAATGTGGGGGTGGGGGGTGTTGGGTTGTAGATGGTGGGTTATTAGGATGATTTTTGGGGGGATTATTAGAATTTAGGAATGGCGGGAGTGAGGGTGGGGGTGGTGGTGTGTTATGGGGTGAGGGGGTGGGGATGATGGGGGTGGTAGGGGTGAGATGTGGGGTTGTTGGGGGGATAGGTGGGGAGTTTGAGTAAGTGAGGGGTTGAGGGGGTGGGGAGGTTTTGATGATTTGGGGAGGGGATGGGTTTTTGAATTTTGATATGAGTAGGTGAGTTAGAGGGGGGGGATGTGGAGGGGGAGTGTTGAGGGGGGGGAATTTTTAGAGGTGATTTTTGATGGGGGTGTGTATGGGTGAGTTTGGTATGTTTGATTGGAGATTGGGAGGGTTAGGAGGTGGGTTGGAGGGTTTGGTTGTGAGATTTGGTGAGTTGTGGGGGAGGGGGGGGGGTGGGGATTTTTTGGGAGGTGGTGTTTTAAGAGATAGGTGGGGAGGTGAGGGGGGAGATGGAGGGGTGGGGGGTGAGGGTGTGGGGTGGAGGTGGTGTTTTTTGTGAGGGTTGGATATGTAAAGTAGGTGGGGTTAGGGGTGGGAGGTTTTTTGGGGAGTTTTTGATTTTGTTTGTGAGTGTGGGGAGGGGTGGGGGTTGTAGGGGAATGAGGTGGGTGGGAGGGGAATTGTGTTGGGGGGGATGTTTTGTGGGGGGGGTGGATTAGGTGGGTATTAGGGGAGGGGTGTAGGGGATTTTTTTTTTTTTGGTATTTTTTTTTAAGGGGAAGGGGTAGAGTTAAATGTTTGAAGAAAGATATTAAATGGGAAGTTTTACAACTTGGGGATATTCTATTTGTCTGCTCATGTCTATATATCTACCACACTACAGGGGGTATATATTTTTAGGGTGATAATTGGGATGGGTAAGTTAAAGTGTGTTTTGAAGTGAGGTATGAGGTGGTGTTTTGTGTGGGTGATGAGGGATTTTGGATTGGGGAATTGTGTGGGTTTTGTCTGGGAAGTTGGGGGGGTTGGGAAAATGTGTTGGGGTTGTGTGGTCTTATGGGGTATGTGTTTATGTGGGAGTTTTTGATTTTTTTTAATTGTTTTTTTTTTGGGTTTTGTATTTTTTTTTGGGGGGTTTGGTGTTGTTGGTAGGGTAGGTTTTAATTAGGTTTTTTATTTTGTGTAAAGTGTGGGTGTTGTGTTAATGGATTGGTTTGATTTTAATGTTTGTGTTTTTTTATTTATTGTTTTTTATAAAAAGTAGTTAAAATAGTGTGCTGAATATTTATAATATTTTAAGACTTTTCTAATTTAAAACACACTTATTTTTAAGAATTTTTAAGATTTAATTTTGCTATTTTCTAGGATTTAATAATTAAATTAGTTTTTTTAATTCATAATTTATTCAAAAATAACCTAAAATAATAATAATAATTTTCTTTTGTCTTAATTTAGGTTTAGAAATTTTAATTGCACCCATAGGAGTTAATCTTGCCTTAGTTGCTTATTTGTCGCGTTTTATTTAAACCCGTTAATTTTGTGCATTAATCGCTTTTGTTTGTTTTTCTTTAATTGTTGTTTTTAATTAGTAGTTATAGATAATCAAAATATTCTGTTTCACTAATTTCTGAAGCATTTTATGTGCAGGTTGATGCAATTGCGTGATGGATTGATTCTGGTGCCGCAACTCATGTTTGTAAAGATCGTTGCTGGTTTAAGACATATGAACCGGTGGAAGACGGATCTATACTTTACATGGGTGATGATCATTTCGCTCCTGTTCATGGAAAAGAAAGTGTGGTGCTAGAACTTAGTTCAGGAAAATCTATTACTTTGTTTAATGTGTTGTATGTATCAAAACTTTGTAAGAATTTGATTTCTGGTCCTGTATTAAATAAGTGTGGATACAAACAGGTGTATGAATCCGATAAGTATATCTTATCAAAGTCTGGTGTGTTTGTAGGATTTGGTTATTATAACAATGGAATGTTTATGTTAAATTTGAATAAAGTTCCTGATGATTCTGGTTCTGTTTATATGTTATCTTCTACTGTTGTTAATTCCTCATTATGACATGATCGTTTAGGACATGTGCACTATAAAAGAATGTTTGATATATCAAAAGATGTTTTAATTCCTGCTATTGATGAAAATCCTGAAAATGTACTACTTGTATGTTAACAAAAATCACTAGACAACCGTTTAAAAGTATAACAAGGAAATTTGTCATACTTGAATTGATACATAGTGATTTATGCGATTTTCATGCAACACCATCTTTAGGGAATAAAAAGTATGTTATAACTTTTATAGATGATGCCTCTAGATTTTTGCGCTATGCGTTATACATGTGCTACCCACACACACCAAGATCACACACACACACACACTACATCATAAATTTATAAAACAGAAGTTGAATTGCAACAAAATGACTTGATTAAAACTTTACGCACGGATAAAGGTGGTGAATATTATGATCCTGTGTATGAATCATTCATGAAACTACTGCTCCTTACACACCACAACAAAATGGTATGCATGAAAGGAAAAAAGAGAGCTCTTAAAGAAATGGTTAATTCCATGTCATCTTAATCGGGTTTGAGTGAAGGGTTCTGGGGAGAAGCCATGTTAACGGCTTGTTATTTATTGAATATGGTTCCTAATAAAAGGAACAAGACTACTCTATATGAACTTTGGTATAAGAAATGACCCAACCTGTCATTTTTGCGTATTTGGGGTTGTAGGGCCGTTGTTAGGCTTCCGGACCCAAAAAGGAAAACTTTGGGTGAAAAGGGTATTGACTGCATCTTTGTTGGATATGCTGAGCATTCCAAGGCATATAGGTTTTATATTATAGAACTTAGTGATTTTGTATCCATTAACATAATTATAGAATCAAGAGATGCAATATTTAATGAGAATCATTTCTCTTCAATACCTAGACTAAAGGATATTATACCAAATTCAGATGAATCTCAAAGGGATGACCAGTCAAATGATGTACCAAGTGAGACTCTCAAACCTCGTAAGAGTAAAAGAGCTAGAAAAGCTAAATCATATGGTTATGATTTTCAACTATATTTAGTTGAGGGATTAAGAGATCAAATTGGATCTTAATACTCTTACGGTTATAGTATAGAGGAGGATCCTATAACCTATAGCGAAGCTACGAAATCTCGAGATGCTGCTTTTTGGAAAGAAGCAATTGGTGATGAGATTGTAACTATTATGAAAAATAATACATGGGTCTTGTTTGACCACCACACACCACAGGATTACTCCACTACGGATCTACACACACACACAGCAGCAAGACTGACACACGCAAATAGGCGTAACCAATTGCCAAGACTTATAAGGCTCAGATTGAGTAACAATACCACAACTGCTTACTACACAGACAAAACCAAACTGAGACACAGAACCAACTTGCAACCCCAATCAATGCAAAAACATCCACATTCATGCTCGTATTAAACCAACTATTAAAAATTAGATAGACTTAGCTACGAACACAACACACAATTCACAACAATCTATGACCATCAAATGGATGGTCCCAAAAAATTTTAAATGGTGATTTGGAAAAAGAAGAAGAAGTGTATATAAAGCAACCGGAAGGATTTATTATGCCGTAGTAATGAGCATAAGGTGTATAAGCTGGTTAAGTCATTGTATGGGCTGAAACAAGCACCTAAGCATGGCCTCAAAAAGTTTAGATGAGGTTAGTGTTGTCTAGTGGTTTATCTCCCTAAACCAATTGGCAACAAATGTGTATATCACAAATTGTGAATGTGCGGCCGGTAAAGGTGTTATAATTTGTCTATGTGACAACCATGACTTGAGCAGGTTAGTCAAACTATTAGTGTTGACTTATGTATCTGTTGCAATGAATGGGTTATGTGATTATATGTGTTTATATGCGTTTATGTAGATTATGTGAGAAATTAGTAGTCAATCTATTGAGTGTGATCATCTCAATGAGATTGGAATAATGGTGAGATTGGTTGAATTCATTTCGTTCACATTTGGTGACAAGGAAATGATTTTGTAATTTAAGCGTAGAGGAGGAGTGAGGAAACGAGGGCGGGCGTGGAGGGGGTATAATATAAACACAACACACAACGTCACATTACATTGTGCATCTCAGTAAGTTATCAGGATCAAAGAATCAAGTGATCACACATTAGTTTACACACACAACTGAATGAAATGTGAATTTCTATTTTTGGAAAGTTAGGTTAAAATAAAAATAAAAAGTTACTTATTTTAAAAGTCTAGTAAATTGCGTTTACGCAAAAAGGTATACTCAAATAAGCTTAGGTTTTTATAAAAACTTAAGGTAATGCAGATAATTAAGTAATTAATAAATAAATAAATAATATATATATAAAGGGGAAATCGGCCAAAAAGAAAGGAAGAAAAAAAAAGGAAAACAAATCTTACTCTAATTAAAATTGGTAAAAGATATCTATCCTAAACCTTTTTGTAAACCTTATAAATACCAAAAAACCTTCGTCCCCCTTTAGTTCTTTAATGTCCAAAGCCGAATTTTATCAAAAGAGGAAGAAGAAAAATATTTTTTTCAAGTTTGATGATTTTTGTGTTCAAGATTCGAAGATTTAAGGTATAAATTATAATCCTTTGAGTTAATTATCATTAAAAACATGTAATAATTATTATGATGGATAATTAGGGTTTCATAACATCTGTAATTAATGATATAATAAACATGTTATAATGTCTAGGGATTAAAATTAGGATCATATGATGTATTCGTTAGGGGTTTTAGAAGCGCGTTAAAATTTGATTTAGATTAGGGCAGAATTTAGGGTTGTGTTGTTTGGCTGATATCTCAATGATGGTAATAGCTTTTGTCAAGTTTTCAGTGCCTATGATGTAGCTCAGAGAGTCTAGTTTCCAGAACATCCGGCCTCGAAGGTTTTTGAGGTCGGGAAGTCATTCAAACGTTGGTTGCAAGAAAAGTTGTCAAAGCAGTAAATACGGGTCAGATTTAGGTCAGATTACGAGGTATAAAACCCCCACTTAAAATTCGAATTTAGCTTAGCCCTTCTACAGGAGTTTAGTTCTATGTGTCTATTAGAAATCCCCCAAAGGAGAGCTTCTGATTTGGAGTCTAAGTATGGTTTTTAGGTCCAAACTTTTTAGTGTGCAAACAGATCCGAATTGGGACTGTTTTGAAGTTTGATTTTCTTAGGAGTACTTGTGCATGTAAATGGCTCTTGGGAATCATGAGGTAGTTAATATACTCATAAATGAACATAGGTGATTTTTGGTATGAATTATGGAGGTCAGTAAGTAGAGGTTTTGAGTACGTTAAGTCACGTTAAAATTCTGCAGTTTTGAACAAATTGTGACTAACTAGTGAAACTTGTTAACGAAGTGGTTAAAGTTGGGTATGGTGTCGGGGTGACCCATGGGGTTAATAGAACACCTTAGACATCCATCATATGATTGTTACATGTGCATTAAGCTTTTGGCTTAGTAGCGTGTAACACGAGTTATTTTGTTGTTTAGATTTGTGCTAGTTGTTTGTGAAGCTTTTTGTTGGAATCTTTTAGAAAGCTAAGCAAAGGTGAGTTTCATAGCCCCTTTTTCTCATGTTATTTTGGGGTGAGAATGATGCTTGTCTTGTTGTCGTGTTAAAATGTTTTTAAGCTTGTTGTAGTTATGTGTATTGGATCGGATGAGTACGCCTACTCAGTGTTGTGATATGGGATCGGATGGGTACGCCTACCTAGTGTATGATATGTTTGGTATTGTAGATCCCAATATGCAAAACGAGGTGTGACAGGAGATAGTATGGAAAGGGCTGCCACTACTGCTATTAGCTTAGATGCAGAGCAAGGCAGTGGTAACATAATTAGGACCTAATCCATGGCAATATTTAATGAGCCTATTCCTCAAGAAGCTGGTTTAGGTGGTGGTCCCAGGCGCCAAGATACCATATTGGGGGACAGACCTGCTCAAACTAGGTTTGAGAGATTGTCTTAATAGAGCAAAGTGGCTAGAAGAGACCGTAGGATGCTTGGAGTTTATTTATGCTTTCTGTTTGAATAAATTCGTTTGCATGAATTGTTTGGATTATGTTTTGCATGTCATTTATTGACGAGACCTCTTTCTCATTAATAAAGACACCGTTAGGTTTTGGGTATTGTTATGACACTTTGTGTCTTTGCTTTATTTTAGTTTTCATTTTAGTATTCTCTATATAGACACCATGTGTTGTGATGATATCCATTCTTGTTTACGCCTCGCGTTTCCGCCTTGGCGGGGTTTGGTGCCGATTTTTAAAGTGAGTTATGTATTTAACAAGTTGATGTTAGTATGTGCAGCTAAGATTTATTTTTATTTTCACAGCCAACAATGTAATGTGGCATGTACATAGAATATGATGTTTTAAAGAATGCGGCCTTATTTTAAGGATATGTGCATTTGTCTGGCTATGATTCTATGGTCATCGGCTTTTCAGTATTTATTTTGAATGTAATCTATGTATGCACTTTAAATACTTACATTTTCCACTGAATGTAAATATGAATACATTGTTTTATTTTGTATTTAGGTTGTCGAATATAGTGATGGAACGAGAATGGTAAGACAAATTGAAGTCTGATTATGTTCGTGTAAGTGTCGGTCAAAATGTGTCTCGCACTTTAGTATTGATTTTGAGAGTGAGTCGTGGATTTAACGACGCGATGTTAGTACGTGAACATGGCATTTTATTTTTACTTTTACAGCCGACAATGTAATGCAACCCATACTAAAATATGATGTTTTAAATAAATAGTTTTTCTATAAAGGATTTACTCATTTGGTCTGACTGTGATTCAACGGTCGACAGTTTTTTAATTCCCCCAACGTTAAATATAATGTAGTCGGTGTGCAACCTAAAAATCTTTGCATTTACCAGCTTGTAATTATGTATTTTTTGTTAGCCGTTCCCTTTGTGCTTAAACTATGTGTTTTTTTATAACTGTCAATATTTATATATATGTATCAAAGGTTATTTGTCCATATAAAGTATTTTTTGGTAAGATTTTTAGCTGAATTTTTGTACCGTTTGTAATATTTCCTGTTTAACTTGCTCCTTGCGTCACTGTTGGTGTATCCACTTGTTATCTTCATTTTACTTTGACTAATTTGTACCTCTCATTCGCACCATAAATACTGTTTGTTTGATTATTAATACATTATTTTGTTTGGTACTTAAGCTGTCGAAGATAATGCTGAAATGAGGATGATGGGGAGAACCAAAGTGTAACCATATTTATGTAAGCGTTGGTATAAATGTGTCACGCACTTTAGTATTGACTTTCAAATCCAGTCATGTATTAAAGAAATTAATCTAAGTATATACTTTTCACATATTGGTTTTATTTTGACAGCCGATAATGTAATGCAGACCGTACTTGGATTGACATTTTTAAAGAATGCAACCTTTTTGTAAGGATTGGCGTATACGTGTGAACGTGATTCAATGGGTGTCGAACTTTTCACTATCCATTTTTAATGTAAGTTGTGTGTGAATTTCAAATTGTTGCGTCTAACGACATGTGATTTTTTATTTTTTATTATCTTTTGCCTTCACGTTAACAGTACATTTTTTTACATTTTCCAATATGGAAATATATGTGCTAGAGGTTATTTATTCATCCGTGTTTGGGTAGGTGATAACGCTCCAATTATACATATAATATCCCTTGTAAATACGTAATTTATCTATATAAATATATCAAATATCGTGTGTTTAGATACTTATTTGTATAATAGTTGTTTCAGGACCGAAGAATGTAAGAAGGACTAAAAACGCAAAAGATACCCATTAAATACTCTAACGGTCGTCACGAGAATAATTTAGAAGAAAAATAAAAGAAGTTGTAGGTCCTTGGTATAGGATCTGACTAGCCTTTGTAAGACGATAGCTAACTTGAATAAATCAAAATCAACTATATGAGAGACACTGACTATGAATATCAAGTGTTAATGCGGAATCTTAACACAAGAATTAAGAAAAAACAGTAATACTAAATGCTATGAGCTCTAAAGCTCTATTGGATAATATTTTTTCACTCACGTAGTACAAAACATTATGCCTTATGAGTTTGCCCACTTATACACCAAGTAAACCCTAAAGGGCTTACAACCGAGTGAAAAGTGTATAATACATATCCATGTCCTAAGATATCTCGCTAAGATGATCTCTAATATAACTATTTACTACTCGTGTTACATAAACAGATTAACAATGAACAACTTAACTAACTATACCAATACTAACTCAAGTACTGCTACTACTACCATTACTAACTTAATACTGCCAAACTGAACTATAGTACACCAGTATAACTCAATACTATCAAAACTAACATTACCTACCAAACTTAACCTTTATACAAACAGTATAAGTCTGTTACAGATCTATTTTCCCAACAATCCTCCCCTAACTTGATCTTCACTTGTGAACTTCAAGTTCCTTCAAAACATTCTTGATCTTTTACTTTAAATACTTTAAGCATTCTGAGGATGTTGTAAATAGAATTCTTCAAGTTATTCTTGATCTGCAACACTTCAAATCATCTCTTTTGATCTTAGCATCAACTATTCTTCAAATTTCTTCAGCAATCCGTCATATCAGCAACATTGACAATATGTACATCAAATCATATAGTTTCAGTCTATTTCTATCATTTCACAGTGTGTTTAACTCCTGTGAGTGGTGAATCATTGAAAATTTTAAATGGATTTGATGTCTCTTTACCAGTTAGCCATTTACTCTGGAGTAGTCAGTCCTTTGGCCACCAGAAAGGTGCATGTCCATGGTTGACTGAAAACCATTTCAACTCTCAGTACATTAAACATTGGTGAGTTGAATACCATATGGTTTTTGGCAAACCATTTCAGCCATAAACGGATTTGATATGCCTTTACCTGTAGCCGTTTGCTCAGGGCTAGTCAATCCTTTGGCACCTAGAAAAGGTAAATTCCATGGTGGATTGATAACCATGTCAACTCTTTGTACATGAAACTTGGTGAGTTGATGCACCATCCACTTTTTGGTAAAGTGTCAACCATCTAATATGGATTTGCAATTTGTCTTTACCATGAGCCATAACCTCATGACTAGTCTGGTTTTTCCACAGCTTTACCACAATACCATAAACTTAGTGGGTTTAGCCAACTCTTCACTTAACCGATATGGTGATTTGACAACCATACAACTTATTTTGCAAGTATGTCAACCAAGAACGGATTTGAGAATCCTTAACCAAGACCGTTTGCTCCTGGACTAGCCAGTCCTTATGTCAGGATTAGACATGGTTAAACTTAATAACCCTTTGTTGTGTTAGTGCATAGCACCTCCTCCAATTTATCCTTCATAACACCATCTTATGTGCTTCAAGAATACACTCATTAGACTTCAATACTTCCTAATACCACTTGCTTTTCCATCATTTTTTAACATTTTAATAGCAATTCTCATCTGGCTTTCTCCCTTTAGTTTCTTATCTAGCATGGCATTTGCACATCTCAACAGATAATGGATATGCTCTTTCCAATTAACAAATAAATAAATATAACCATTGACTCTAAGATCAAACAGTGTACTCTACAGTAAACATAATATCCACTAACTTATGATCTTGTGCTGTCCTAATGCACTCCAAATAGGATCTGTACTAAGAGGTACTTCAAACATATTCTTTAAATACTTCTAAAATACCTTCTCTAGTTCATTCTCTGGTCCATCCATCCCATATATATTCATTACAATTCTATATAACTCAGTAAGATCATCTCAATATATCCTTCAGCAAAGCCACCAAAATAATGTAAACTATATCATTTCCATCTTCCCTAACTATTTGTCACACACCTTTTTCTCCTTTGCTTTGATTATCATATTGGTAATATACTAGGTGATTTCATAGCTACAGGAACAGGATTAATTGGAGTTTTAGTACCTGTGACAGACTCTTCTTGTTCACCAACTTCATCTGAATCTTCAGAATCATCCTTATCAAGGTCTTTATGCAATCCTTTCCTTGCCATCTGTTTTCTTCTTTTTCCAGACTTCTTGGTTGGCTCATCATCCTTTGCTTCATCACTCTTCAGTCTTTTTGAAGTCTTTGTCTGAAGCTCTTCACCAAATCTTTTCAAACTAGCTTTAGTGGCTTCAAAATTTATTGGTGCAAAGGATTCAACCTGTTTCACAAGCTTATCAAATTCCTTCTTGACTTCTTCAAAACTCAAATTCTTCAGCTGAGATAACTTCCATGTCCCCTGATTCTTCAAATAATTCATCATATAAGTCTTCAGCTGTGATTGGGTCATGGGCTTATTTCTTTTAGCTCTTGCTCTTTCCTCTGCAAAATATTTCTTCCTTTGATTTACTAGATCAACCATCTTCTTTGCAAAATCTTCTCCTTGTAAGTCACTTCCTAGCATGCTTTTTGACAACTCTGCATTAGCTTCAATCTTTGCTCTAATTAAATCCCAATCTTCATCTGTGTAATGCTGAGCTTCAAATTGAACTTGAGCTTTTCTTTTCTTCTGTTGCTCATTCAATTCTTCTTCTTCTGCAATTCTTTGTGCTAGGAGTGAATCCAAGTGTACTTGTTTAGCCACCTCTTCTTTCTGCAAAGTATCCAATCTGATTGCTTCAGCAAGGCTAGCTTCCTCCTGTAAAATTTGTTCCTTTGACTTCTTAGGAGTTTCTTCAATGATCATAGGAGCTTTTCCTGCTCTTTGGCCTTTATCAGGAGAAGGAGTAGACTTTTTAGCACTAACAGTACTAACTTGTTCATTGCCAGTACTAACTTGTTCACTAACAGTACTAAGTTTAATACTGCCAGCATTAACTCCTTCAGCAGTATTAACTTCTTCAGCACCAGTATCAACCTCTTCTTGAAAAACCAAGCTTGAGACTACCTTCTTTCCCTTAGTCTCTTTTCTTCTCTTATATCTCCTTCCCTTATCAATGGACTTTGGCTTTAGAGAGGCAACCCTGGAGAGAGTTTTGGCTGCTTCAAGAGTATTTGGACTTATGTCTTCCACTTGTTCCTCCCCTGAAGCATTTACTTTTGTTGTAGAAGGAGTAACCAGTCCTTGTACCAAAGAATCTAGAGGATCATCTTGACTTTTCCTCCCCTGAGCCTCAGGTTCTTCCTCTTCAGAGTCTGATAAAACCACATCTCTCCTTTTCAGCAACCCTTCCAACTTCTTCACTTTCTTGACTAACTTCACAATAGCATTCCCCATTGTCAGCTTGGTTTGTTTGAGATCCGTTTCCAGGCTGTCAATTCTTGATATCAACTGAGGAACTACTTGAAGTAAATCATCCATAGTCATTTGTCCTTGAGCCTGTTCTTGTGGGGGTGAGAGGTGTTGGTGGACAGGAGATGGCTCCTCAAGGGTGTGTTCAAATGGTTCAGTTTCAGTTTCAGGAATAGGTGGTGGTGTAGGTATAGGTGCAGGTATAGGTGTAGGTGTAGATTGGACTGGAGGAGATGATGTGGATGGTACTGGAGGTGTGGATGATGATGGTTGAGATGGAGCCACAGCATCATGTTCTTGACCTGCATTTGGGTTAGTAGCAACAAGTAACATAGCAGGCAATAAAGGTCTTGGTGCCCCTCGAAAACCCCTTTTCATGTTCCCAAAGATCTTTTTGGTCAGGCTCACAGCCAGATAAAGGTGTTTGTTTTCCGTTTGAATATTCAAAATCATTTGCAGAAAATGAGGATACATCAAAAACTTTGTCTTGCTTTTCAAATTTGCCACCATACCATCAAAAATAAGTTTTGAAAAGTTATAAACTCTATTAGTGGATAGACAAATCAAAGCAGTAGCAATATTGCTACTGAATTGATCCCATCCACCACTTTTAGAGCTTATACAGTGTAAAAGATGGTGGACTAAATATCTCCATTGGGGTGTGAAAAAACTTTTCCAAAAAGTAAAGGTTCCATCAGTAGGATACCCCATTTGCCCCATTCCCTCAAAAAGTTCATCATTTGGTAACATAGTAATCCTTGTGGCGTCTTCTAATTGAAGTGAATCGCGAATAGACGCCTCAGTGATTGTGTACCCTATGGTATCAATGGTTGCATTAATTTCTAGAGACCCATCAGCTTTAGTAATGGCAATAGCAGTCTGCCAAAACTGTTTAACAAGAGAGTCATAAATAGTTGGATTAGAAGTTAAGGCATACCTAAGGTTAGAACCTCGAAGAAAATCCACTATCTCAGCAAACCCTGCACTTTCGTCAGGCTTGCGCAAAAATCCCACTTGATTGTGTTTGTCACAATACTTTAATTGGGCCATTGGACAATCGTATTAATACTTGGGTTTTGATGCGAGTGAGGTTGTAGATGCTGGTAACAGAACGCTTGACTATTTTCGTTATAAAGTGAAAGAGGATTTTTACTTTGCGAAAAGGAGTTAGCAATAAAAAGATAAGTATGAAAGAGAAATCAAACTTTATCTATATATAGCTACTCTGACGTACGACAATGGCGCCGTAAAAATCTCTAACGGTAACATTTAAACAGTGATAAAACAGAAGAAAGTCAAATTTCCCGCAACCAGCATTAAAACAAACCTACCAGAATTAACAATTACACTACCAGACTTAATTTTGGTCAAACAGAATTAATTAAGAGTCAACCCGAATTAACTCTTTTTCAACCAGAATTAAGTATGTACGGAAAATGTACAAAAGTTAAAACCTTGGCACTCCTCCCTTTCATCCATGCTATGCCTGCAAAATGAGTAAAAACAAAGAAAAACATGCTGCAAGAGATTGGATAGACAGAATTAATGAAAACTAACTACCCGAATTAACTCTACTTAACTACCAGTATTAAAATATCATAACTACCAGTATTAATATAAACTAACTAACAGTATTAAGACGACTTAGCTACCAGAATTAAACAAACTATACAACCGAGCCTCCCCTTAAATGTAGCTATGGGTTTATCATTCCAATGCTAACCACCAGGTAATTAAACCGTGGTCCATCAAAAGGTTTGGTCAACAGATCAGCTACATTTAAGTCTGTGTGAATTTTCTCCACACTTATGAGCTTCTTCTCATAACAATCTCTTATAAAGTGGTGACGTATCTCGATGTGCTTTGTCTTGGAGTGATATACAGGGTTCTTCACAATGCAGATTGTGCTTTCATTATCAATGTGGATTTTGGTATTCATGAAATTGAAACCATAGTCCAGCAATTGATTTTGAACCCACAATACTTGTCCACAGCAATTTGCAGCAGCTACATATTCAGCTTCAGTTGTTGAAGTAGCCACTATTGTCTGTTTCTTACATTGCCATGAGATAAGTCTTTGTCCAAGAAATTGACAACCACCTGTTGTGGATTTCCTGTCAAGGTTGGACCCACCATAGTCACTATCAGAGAATGCTTCCAAGTCAAAGGGTGATTCCCTAGGATACCATAAGCCCAAGTTTGGTTTGCCCTTGAGATACTTGAAGATCCTCTTGACAGCATTGAGATGAGAAGTCTTTGGAGTTACCTGAAAACGTGAACAAACACATACTGCATACATAATATCAGGTCTAGAGGCAGTTAAGTACATGAGGGAACCTATCATGGATCTGTACAAGTGTACATCTACATCAAAAGATTCCTCATCCTTTGTCAGAGGCACCTTTGTCTCCATGGGTGTTATTGCAGCTTTCACATTCACAAGATCAAATTTCTTGAGTATCTCAGCTACTAAGCTACATACTTGTCCTGAGATATGAAGATTCCTCCCTTGTTCTGTTTGAATTGTTAAACCTAAGGAAAAATGTGGAGTTCAACCCATGGAATCATCCTGAAATCTGCTTTTCATTTTCAAAGGCTGCAAACTCATCTCACCAAGACTTGTTGTAGAACCCAAAAAATGATATCTCACATACTTTGAAATTGAATGATTTCTTTTTGTCCTTTTAATGAATAAAGTATTGTCAATTGTGCTCACCTCTTGTATCCATGCTTCTTTTAGAAATGTGTAATAAGTAGCTATTCCCAAACTTAGGAGGCTTGATGTAGTCCTTTACAAAGCTTTGACCACCTTATAACTTTGTAGGATGATTTGGATCAACAAAAACCAGGAGGTGTAGAGAAATAAACTCTTCATCTTAGGTGCCATTAAAGAAAAGCACTTTTAAATCCTTTTGGTATACTATGAACCCTATAAATAAGGCAAAGGCTAAATAAAAACAACTG
This sequence comes from Tanacetum coccineum, assembly GCA_026074375.1. NCBI lineage: Eukaryota > Viridiplantae > Streptophyta > Magnoliopsida > Asterales > Asteraceae > Tanacetum > Tanacetum coccineum. The sequence continues at coordinate 19,942 of BQNB010077982.1, forward strand.
ATCGTTCTATTCTTGCCAAGGAGTTAAAAACCTCATCTAGTCAATTCACTTCTTCTGTGTGTACCCTTGGGCCTCCAATCTTGCTTTATTTCCTCACAAACACACACCTCTTCATCTCTTTTATTTTGTTGACCCTCTTTGGTGCCAAATCACCTTCATTTCATGAGGTAGATCTACAAGAACCCATACTTGTTGTAGCTTGAACTGTAACAGTTCTTCTTGCATGGCTTGAACCCAACTGTCATCTTGTAAAGCTTCAGCAATCTTTTTAGGTTCCTCCTGAGATAGAAAACAGGCAAACAAACAATGCTGTTGATCTTTGTGATTGTTTCTTTGTTGCTTTTGAATATGACTGAGAAAAGCATGAGCTCCTGATTTTGTCTGCACTTTGCTTCTAGTTTGCACAGCTGACTTAGGATCACCAAGTATTTGACTTTTTGGGTGAATATTATGAATCCTAAGTGTAGGAGTAGGACTGACTTCAATTTCTGTAGGAAGACTGTTGAAGTCAGTTATCACACCATCCTCATCATAAGATGCCTCATCAAAAATTCCTGTCTCAGGCTTGTGTAAGATTTAGAGCTCTAGGCTTAAAGTGATTCATCATGATCAACGTCCTACCCAGTAGTATTAACTGTCTCATTACCAGTATTAACTGAAGTAGTACTGGTAGTGGTGTTTTCAGATACTTTTCCTAAATGCTTTAGAGCAATTTCTTCCAACTCTCTTCTAAAAGCTTGAATCTTAGGATTATCTTCTGAAGTGTCAGTAGAAGATGCCCTTCTTTATCTTGTGACGTTATTGTCAATATCTCTTCTTTCTTTGAATTTGTTGAAGATTTCCTTGATTCAGCTTTTTCTTCAGTGTTCCTCATAGTTAAAGGTACAACAATAAGCTCTACTTCCTCATCTTTTTCCTCAGAAGCATTAAAACTTGGAGTTTGTAAAGTACCTGCACTATTAGTTACTTCTGAAGCACCTGCATGTGGGTTAGCTTGATTCTCCAAAAAGATACTAGGTTTATAGTTATAGAATCAGTGAGATAATCATTATTCAAACATCCATCTATACCCTACTTCCATTTGACATTTGGTTTTTTCTTTAAGAAAATTAACATGCACGATTGATTTCTACTTCTTTTGGTTACTAAAGTTTTAAAACCCTTAGGCTTTGCTATTCAGTGATTAACCAACTAAGAATCCCTCATCAGATTTTCATCAAAACTTGCTAGTACACTAAGAGTATCTAAAATTGTAACATTGCACATAAAATGTCTGTATGGAGTGGATATTGGTTTGTGGCAAAACAAAAGCTCATAAGGACGTTTTGTTTTGAGTTTAGTCAATTTACACTAATTAAAAGTATAGAAAGCAGTACTAACTGCTTATCCCAAAAGTGGTTGGTAAGAGAGAATTGCTAGATAGATTTGCACACACCTCAATTAGGGTTCTGTTCTTTCTTTCTGCAACTTCCATTTTGTTGTTGGGAGTTCTGGCATTACTATACACTTGTTTTGGTCCCTTGTTTCACAAAATTCAAGCATATCTTATTATTAAAATTCCCTAGGTTGCCATTAATTGATCTAATGATTTTAACCCTATGACTAAGCTGGTTTTCAATCTGCCTAATAAAGGTCTGAAGAATGCCACTAGTTTCATCCTTAGAGGCCAAAAAGAATACCCAACTAAATCTAGTACAATCATCAGTAATTACAAGGCAATAACTTGCATGATTAATGCTTTTCACAGAAGTAGGACAAAAAAGATCCATATGCAAGGTGTGTAGTGGCTCAGTGATCAACCTTTCTAACTTGGCCTTGCAAGAGGCCCTGTGTTGTTTGCCTTTATGGAAGGCAACACATGTGTGGTCATTTTTGAAAACCTTGGAAGGTAGACCTCTGACAAGGTTTCCCTTCACAAGTTTGTTTAGATTTTTAAAATTGATATGACCTAACCTTCTATGCCATAATTTAGATTCATCAGATGTGGCTTTAGCAATCAAACAGGTAAAACCTTTTGTAGGAGTAGGTGTCTTCATATCAAAACTGTACATATTGTGGTGTCTAGGGACCTTTAAAACGTAATTTGATTTTATCAGGCATCTTAAAGTCAGAAGACACAACATGGGACATTTAGTTCAGTAAAAAAAGAAACCTGTGATGCTTATTCACATATTTGTGATATAGAGAAAAGGTTTTAAAATGCCTAATTTCTTTTACAAAAGACACACTATAAAATCATAAATTACCAAACTCTTATTTATTACTTTACCAGATATGGTAGCTTTGCTACCTGCAAAGGTAATGGTCCCCCATTAGAATTCTTCAAAATCCCTCCAGGTTTGGATCCTTGTTACCTGTCATGTGCCTTGAGCATCCACTATCAAATATACCTCTATCTACCATGTTCTTCAGTGGATGTTCCTGCACATGAAAAAGAGAAATTAGTTTCTCTTGGGGACCCAAGCCTTTGTAGGCTTGGGTCTACCTTGTGGACTTTAGCGATTCAACAGTTCTATTAAATGTAGGACAATGTTATAATGGAAGTTTCGTCTAGGTTTCCTCCAATTTTTACTTGGTGAGGTCTTAAACAGCAGTTCCCTAACTTCCCATATACAGCATTAGATATGAGGGGTCATTTGTGTTGAAGTTTTTGCATTGGTATCTTATAGATGAATGTGATGTTGAAAAATCCCTTCTTTGATTAATTTGATTCATCTGTGGTCTTTTGGGAACTGTTTAAGGTCTTGTGAGGTACTGGCTGCCTAGATCTAACAGTATTAACTTTAAGACTAACAGCATTAACTCTAGGCCTAACAGAATTAATATTTGTCCTACCAGTATTAATATTAGGCCTAACAGAATTAATATTTGGCGTATCAACATTAAGTTGTATTGATCTAGGAACAAATTTATTTAAGCGACTGACCCTGTTAGCTTTTGTCCAGACTGGTTTTTCCATCCTATTACCAGTATTAACAACCCTCTTAACCTCAGCTTCCCTTGCCATTTTCTTTTCAAAATAGTCACAATCTTTAATTAAATGACTTAGACTACCACAAACAAAACATTTCTTCTTTGTAAAAGAGTAACCTTCTCCTAGTTCTCTTTCCATCATATCATTCCAATTCTTTCTATTAACTTTCTGTGTTTTTTTTTTTGAGTGGTTTGCTAGGAGTTTTTAATTGTTTTGCATAACTAGGTTAACTTCTTGAAATTCAGACATAACTTTTTACATTTGTTCTTCCATCCTTGACCTTAGACATCTCACTTTGATAGACTTAAACTTTCTGTTTCAGTCTCAAAAGAGTGTCAGAAGTATCTACACAAATCCTTCCTGTTCTTTTTGATTGACAGGTAGTAATGCTCAGAAGGAATTGTTCATTGGGACACTAATTTCAGGTTTATGAGGACCCACTTTTTTACCTTAAACTTACCAAAGAATCATCAATTTCCTCTTGTGGTTTAGGAGTATAATCTCCACTTAAGGGATGTGGAACACCTTTAAAATCATTGGTCTTTGTAAATCTACTGTACGAAGGTTTTCCTATTGAATCCTCTTTTGAACATTTAAAAACAGAAAAGTTCATTTCTTCCTCATAACTTAGAACCTCATTGTTTGACTGTATCTCAAATCCTAAGCCAATTTTACTATTTGAACTCATGCCAGAATCAATTAATCTCCAAAGATTCTTGGAAGAATCTTTCCATGAATCTACTGTTTTCTGCAATTGTTCCTTTTCTTTTACAGCTTTCATTCCTATTCTCCTATATCTTTTAAGCTTTTCATCTTTTTCATATATTTCATTAGCCTGAAATGTAAGCTTTTCATTTAGAGAAAGTTGCTGTTTTTGAAAAGTAACAAGTTGAGCTTCTAGTTTCTTAACAGCTTGACTATAGGCAAGTATTTGTGCTTCTTGATCACCTAACTGTTTTATTTGTTCATCACATAGTGTTTAAGAGTATTGTATGAATCAATGCAAGTTTTAGAACATAAAGTTACCTCATTGTTGAGACTTGATAGCCTTTAAGTTGCATTGATTTGATCTTCTTCAACTTCAGTATGTTCTTCCCCAATGACAAATCCAATCATCCCTTATTATCAGCAAACCTATTCTGATTCTTCTCTTGCTTCCTAGCTTATTGATGTTGATAAAGTGGGAGTCTTCTTCTCTTTCCTTCATGTGTCCCTTTGTGTACTTTCCTAGCAAATGTGACCAGTATTGTGACATTGAAGCTTTCTTAGCTTATTTTTTGTCATAGCCTAATGGTGTTTTTCCATCCACGCGAACTCTCCTTCCTGTTTTCTTATAGAACTTCTTCATTCGAATAGCAACCATTGCTATCTGCCAATTTATGTCCATCTCTTTAATGTCTACATCATCAATTTATTCCAGATCTTCATGAAGTAAGTCCCAGTCCTCTGATTGTTTGGCAAAGAGGGAATAGATTACTTCATCAGCAAAACCAGCAAGAACTTCTTTTTCAGGAACATTGGTTGAAGAAATAGAAGGAGTGCAAGTACTGTAAGCACTAGTAAAACCAGACTTAACTTTATTAGTGCTACTTTTGCTTTGTGAAACAAAAGCAACATTTTGAGCACTTGAAGGGGCTTTTGAAGCACCTTGAATTTCTTGCTCAAAAAATCTAAGGTTATTGTACAAATCATCAATAGATAGAGTGTCAATCTCTGGATTAGTTCTCATTGTCATTGCCAGATTGGACCATGCTGGAGGCAAAGATCTAAGAAACTTATGATTTGCATCCTCAGTTGATACTTCAGCACCATAAGCTTCCAATTGAGAAATTAACTGTCGAAATCTGTCATATCCCTTTTCTAGCCCTTCTGAATTGGATATTTTAATGCTTAAAAGTTGTTTGAAAAACAGCCTTCTGCTTTTTCTTTTGAATTTGCATTACCACCATAACTAGTGTTGATGGCTTCCCAAAATCTCTTTTTGACATAATCATTCCATGAAATTCTTCTCATATTGTTCTTTGGGATTGGCCATCAGCAATATATTCTTAGCCTTCCTTTCCTTTTCAACAGTTTGAATTTCTGTAGCAGTAACTGGTGAAAGTACTCGAACAATACCATCCTTTCCAGTTGAAATTCTCTTCTTGGAGTTTCCATTCTGAATTACCTTCCATACTTCATTGTCAATGTACTCAAGGTAATGCTCCATCTCCATAGCCCATATATCATACCCTCCTTCTTTCAGAATTGGCGAGTTTGATATTTGAGATAGCAGTTGTTTGAGGAATTACTTGTTGTTGTTGTTTAGGTGCAGCACCAGTGTCTGATTATGATCTTCATGGTTTGATTCTTCATCACTGAGATGTTGTGAGAATTCATCATTAGCAGGTTGAGACATTTTGTAGAAGATCTAAAAGTAGGGTATGTTTGTGTTGTTGGTTTCTGTGCTGATTCTTCTTCTCAGAGTCTCTTCTAAGGCCTTGATACCACTTTGTAGGTCTTGCTATTAGGATCTGACTAGCCTTTGTATGACGAATATAGGTATAAACTTGGAATAAATCCAAATCAAACTATTTGAGAGACATGGACTATGAAAATCAAGTGTTAATGCGGAATCTTAACACAGATTTAAGAAGAGAATAAGAATCAAATTTAAAAAATGTTTTTTTACTAAATTGCTCATTAAAGCTCTATGCTTTATTGATATTTCTCAATCACGTCATTTGTTTTAATTTTTAAAAACAATTTTTTATACATTGTGCCTTATGGGTTCCTTTTTTCACCAAGGAGGAAACCCCAATGGGCTTTACAATCATTGTCAATGGTTAATACATATCCTTTCCTAATGATATCTCTATGATATCTCTAAGAAAAACTTATTACTTTTCTGTTATATTAAAATTAGAAACTTAAATTTGAACAGAACTAACTATGACCAGTACTAACTCTAGTACTGCTACTCTACCAGTACAAACTTAGTACTGCCAGACTTAACTTAGTACTGCCAGTATTAACTCAATACTATCAGAACTAACTATTACTACCATACTTAACTATTATACTACCAGTATTAAGTCTGTTACAATCTATTTCCCAACAAAAAGCCCTAGTTATAGAAAATGCTAAATTTTGTATGTTCTTTAAGTTTTAAAAAAGAAAATAAAAAAAATAGTTTCACAAAAAGGGAAGCTACAGGTTTCGAACATGTGACGCCCCTTTCACACACATACGTCTCAAACAAACACACATTAACGAGCGACACCAGTAGAGCCATCTAGTTATCATTCACACCATTTAATTTATATACCATTTTAGCCCATTTGCTTATCAGAACTTTGCAGCTTATTTACAGCTTATTTATAAGCTATTTTTCAAAACTAGTATTTTTCTTGCATTCTACATAACTTAAAGTATTTTCCAGCATTTTTCTAGAATTTTCCCATTAAGTTTAGTATTTTTAATTAATCTTTCTTTATAAAACTGTTTTTAAATCTTTATAATAATTATTAATAGTCAAAAAAATTTAAGTCTATTTTTTATTAAATTTTCTTTTATTCATTTAGGACTTAGGAAATTTTAAAATTAAAAGTTGTAGGGTGTGAAAAATTTTTGAATTTCGTTTTTTTAAGTCGCGGTTTTTTAGTTCCGTTTTTTAGGTTTTAGCTCTTCATGTTGATTTCGTTGTTAGGGTTTCTTTTACATGTTTTTCCATTTATATTTGTAGAATTAGAAAACCCAATCCAATCTTTGATCATTCAAGCATAAATTATCAAACGTAAACTCGATTTTCAAATTCATGCCTCGTCGGGAAACCACCCGGGAGATTTTACATATTGCTTTGGTCAAAAGTAATTTCTTTGAATCTTTTGGAATACGTATACTATATATTTGATATAATTACCCCTAAAAAGGTACATTATCAAGGTGCTGAGGGCTTAGTCTGCTTAGCTGTCTTAGATTTAGTAGCCTTGGCAGCTTTTGACGAGATTTCGGAACATCTTCTTCCTCTGCTTTACCGTGTTCTTCATCCAGACACCGTTAATATTCAGCTACATGATCCAGGTATCTACTGTAGTAAGGTGCACTTGTGATTTCATCAGTGAGAAGAGCATCAGGTATTGGCATGCCAAAGACTTCCCTTCCATTCCTTTTCCAACAATCCTTGAGGGGTGTTTAGAAGCATTTCCTATGTGAATGTAAGAGGCGAAGTAGCTGGTTCTTGGGATGTATGTTGTGCTTGGTTCTCAGGTGGTTGATGATAAGTTTGGTGAACCTAACATTTGGGATTAACAGATGAAGGGTCTTTTTCTTTCTGCGAGCTTCCGTAGCTAAGTTCTTCCTGTCAGTAAGGAGGTTGTATGGATCTGTACAATCTCCATACGAAATCCATTAGGCGTAGTCAATTGTTGGATGGGATGAGGTGAATAAACCAAATAATCTGAAGCACATGATGTCTTGGCCTGTCAAATCCAGCAATTTTACCTATGAGGCACATGTTGATCATAGACAGGATGGCTCTCTATGGTTGATAGAGAGCATTAAAAGACATTGCAGAAACATTCCTGAGCGTGTTGGGGTATCCCAGAGTGTTGACATACTCAATTACAGTATCACTCGAAGGTGGAGCCTCGAAGGGATTATTATCATTGGCCGGAGTGATACCGAGTGCATCTCTAAGAATATCTTTATGTAGATTGAACCATGGCTCATCCAACTGATAGCTGTACAATCTTGTGGATTAGTTAAAGCACATGGTGTCCCAAAATTATTGAATGTAGATAGCAGGAATCGTGGATGATGCTGTGTTTTCCATGAAGAAATTAGTGTTTTTCAGTATGGCCACAACAATTGAGAAGATAGGATTTCTCTGGGACTTCTGTACAACGAGCACACTGTTACTCTTGCTGATGGGCACCCATTTGCTTGACGGAAGAATCTAATCATCAGTTCTGGTCGGTGGTGCGACAACAGGAGCTTGTTCAGCAGGTGCAGTATCAACATGAATGTTCAAGTCACCAATAGAATTGGCCACAGATATTCCATTAGAACTCATAGACATACGTACAGATATATGGTGTTAGATGAGTTTGGTCAATTCTAAGGTCACCAGAAGTCAACCTTGGAATGTGTTGACAAAATGCACAATGATAACTCTCTGAAATAATATTTCCTACAACTCGCTACATAACTCGCTACACAACTCGCTATGAATATTATATTATAAACACTTAACTCACTACCAAATTGGAAAATTTTGAAATAGAGGGTTAAATATTATAATTAATAAAACCTTCACTAACTCGCTAAGAAGTAGCGAGTTACCTGCACACTTTAAAAGATATTCAACTCGCTATGACAACGCGCTAAAGATAACTTGATGACGAATATTATTTATTTTTTTCTCTTTCTCATTGTATTTAAAATACTAACTCGCTATTAAGTTTGGAAAATTTGAAATAGCGAGTTGGAAATTTCAATAAAAATATCAATCTTCATCAACTCGCTACAGATTAGCAAGTTGCTTGTTCATGGTAAAACAATAATCATAACTCGCTGACTAGAACTACAACTCGCTAAATAAGCAACAATATTAACTCGCTATAAGGAAAACTTACACTCTACTCGCTAAATAGAATTCTTACAACTCGCTACATAGCACAACGTAATTCGCTAAGACCTAAACTTACAAACTAGCAAGGGATTTTCAAGAAACCACATGAATAAACGTTTAGACAACTTTATCAAACACTTAGCCACAGTTAGAAACAACAACCAACAAAAAACAATGATTTTTGATAACAAAAGTCAACTATATTCATGAAAATCATTAAAACCATAGAGTGATGTAGGGGGGGGGGGGGGGGGGGGCCAGTTCATGCACTAACAAGGCTCATTATAATAATCCCTAACCCTTAACCAGCATTTAACTCATCTATCCAACACTAATAATGAATTTAGAATGATGAATAAAGATGAAATCTTTTGATTGTAGGCAGATTTAAGTGAATTGAGGCTGCCATGTTTTAGATTAATGATGTTTATATGATATAGAACAATAAGCAGTAGATACCTTGGAAAGAAAAACCATAGAAATCATAAATCAAGGAAGGCTTCAAAGTAGCGAGTTGCGAGAGAGGGTTTTTAGGTTAGAATTAGGTATGATGGATATTTTGAAAAGTTTGGCCCTATCCATTGTAACTCGCTACACCTTTAATACTTTGTTAGTTTCACCGTTTGGCATAATTTGTCCGTAAACTTCCAAAATCATTTTCAATGTATTAAAACAGACTATTCAAGTTTCAGAAAAAACACAAAAGGTCCTTATATTTATATAAGCCTAGGAAACATTTAGCAAATTGCACATAAGACCCTAAACTCACAACATAAAGACAATTTTGGCCTTTTGAGTTAAAATGACTTTAACTCCCCTTTAATTTGAAACCCCGTTCAATACGCAAACCATTTCCAATCAATTAATTATTTGATGAGTTAAAATGCCCGTTAAGTGTCATAAATTTGAAAAACACTCTCCCCCTCAATCAATGACCCGTTTTCTATTTAAAGAGCTGTAGTCGTTGATTGAGAGTCAAATTTTGAAAAGTTCAAGTCTGATTGATTTTCAAACAACACTTTTCCACCGTTGGTAACACAAATAATTTTCTGAAGAATCATAGACGAAAAATTATTTGGTTAAAGAACGAAGACTTCTCTTCTGTATCAAGAAATAATGCACTGAAACGTACACTAGATCGAGGGTGCATGGATATGAAGTAATCCATGCCCGGGAGAACTTAATCACCCGTTGTCAGGAACAACCGTCTTTTTGGCGACATGCTTTCCTCAATTTGAAAAACGGGTTGCAGTCTGAAATAACTGCAAGCCATAAAGACATGTTTTGAAAAGTTTGAACTTCCGTTCGAGCTTCATTTAAAGACCCGTGTCATTATTGAATGACATTTCTAGGTCCGTAAATGTTATCGATAAACGGAAGACATGTCTTGAAAAACTATTTTTGGTATTTTCTATTTTTTGATTTTTTATGGTTTTTGTAGGTTTTATATTTTTGTATTTTCTTTTTAGATTTTAGCTATATACATATTTAAATAGGATATAGGAGGACCATCCTTTACTCCTTTTCTCCTTCCTGAAGACGTTTAAGAGTTTCCGGAGACATACTCTTCATACCAAGACGAGGGAGGATAAATTCGAACCGCTCTCTTGGGAATGCTTTGGTGAATATATCCGCGAGTTGATAATCCGTCATCACGAAGTACAATTCAACCACGTCTTTCTCAACTTGCTCTCTTATAAAATGGTGTCGTATGTCAATGTGCTTAGACCGGGAGTGCTGGACATTATTGCAGCAGAGAGCAATGACACTGCGATTGTCATAATACAAGAGAATCTTATTGAAGACAAAGCCGTAGTCTGTAAGCTGTGATCTCATCCAAAGTATCCGAGCACAACATCCAGACATGGCAATGTATTCAGCCTCTGTTGTAGAGATCGCAATGCTCTTCTGTTTCTTTGATGACCAACTGACTAATTTATCTCCAAGGAACTGAGCACTTCCTGACGTACTTCTTCGTGTGTCTTGACAACCTGCATGGTCCGCATCTGCATAGATCGTTAGTGCCATAGCGGTGTTTTTCAGATACCAAAGATCCCAATTAATGGTTCCTCTGAGATACCAAAAGACCCGTTTAAGTGCTTTAAGGTGCTTTTTGGTAGGCGAAGCCTGATACCTAGCACACATGCATACA
>BQNB010077983.1:0-30037 GCA_026074375.1 Tanacetum coccineum
AAGATTGTTCAAGCTACATCAATGTTTCAGAATCTGCTCAAGATAGGGATGTTGGTTTGGGGGGAAGCTGATTCAGAAAATTCGCCAAAATGAGTCTATGAAGAAAGCTTTTCAAGACATGCTGTATAACTAAAGACACAGAAGATCCAAGCTGGAGTACAAGTTTCAAGACAAGGAGTACTCAGAAGACATCTTCAGCTCTGGAAGCGCTTTGGAAGACTTTATTTGTGTTGTATTTGTACCTGATAGGAACATTGTAAGTAATTCCGTATGTCCACATATTGGGGGAAGATTGTTAGCCCTAAAATATGGTGACTAATTCGGAATTACATTTATCATTTATAGTCGTGTCGGGTTAGTTTAGCTAGTCAAGCCCGGGACTATAAATACCCCCTCCATACTTCCATGGAGGGGTAGAAGTTCACATTTGTAAAGTGTGAGTGTGTGTGTGGTTTCTCTTTTCTCTCTAGCACACACACAACTTCTCATTTCTTATCTTTTCTCTCTAATAAACATGGATCAATTTCTTTTCCATTTTACCATACCTCTGGATCCGTTGTTCTAAGGGTGAATCTTATGTTATCACGGTCCCATAATTGCTTTGGGGGCCACTTGCATACTAAGGGGGGCGCCCTTATTTATGGGACCTCCATCAGAGGACGCCTTTTTCTGAGCTTTCACAAATTTTATTTCCTTAGTTCTACTAGATGATGTTTCAAATGAATTAAACCCTAAACCTAACTTATCACCGGAGGGTTTTTGATTATTTAACATTTCATTTAAGCAATGTGTGCTCTTTTCAAACTTGGTTAGTTTAAGAGCTTCCTCTTTAAGCTTTTCATTTTCAATTTTAAGCATATGACATTTTACACATTCGAGATCAACTCCCTTTTTTTCTCGAGTGTAGACACTTTTTCCTTTAGAATACTAAGTTCTTTTTCTAAACTATTTCTAGTGGCTTTTAATCTTTTGTTTTTAGTGATTATCTTTAAACTCATTTTGCACAGTTTATCATATTCATTATCTAATACTAAATCATCTATTGACGAGTTCTCATCACTAAAGTAAGAGGATTCAGAACATACCTCACTTGATGCTTGAGCTACGAGACACGTTTTGTTTTTGACCTTCTCATCATCTTCTTCACCGCTATCACTCCAAGAACCTCTGACAAAAGCTCTTTGGTTCTTGTCTTTTGGTGGTTTTGGACATTCTCCAATAAGATGATTCGGGTCGCCGCATCTAAAGCATTTTCTATCACTTTTACCGTTCTTGTCATCACGGCTTCTTTGGAATGTCTTTTTGTCGTTCCGAGGTTGTCTCACGAATCTACCTCTTCTCTTAAAGAACTTCTTGAAGTCTCTTACCGCCATGGCGTACTCTTCGTCTTCACTTCCGGAAGTCGAACACTCTTCATCACTAGATTCTTTCTTAGCCTTTAAAGCAAGAGATTTCCTTTCAACTTTTGCTTTGACTATTTCAGAATCTTTCTTGATGATCATTTCGTGAACTTTGAGGTTCCCGATAAGTTCATCAAGAGATAGTGACGTTAAGTCTTTCGACTCTTCAATCGCCGTGACCTTTGCTCTCCATTTAGGATGTAGAGCCCTAAGAAACTTCCTAACATAGTTCTTGCTAGAATAACCTTCATCAAGAGCTTTTAGACTAGTAATAATAGTGTTAAATCTAGCAAAAGCACTATCTATAGATTCGTCTTCGGAAATGACGAATTGTTCATATTGTTGAACCAAAAGGTCGATCTTATTATCTTTGACTTGATTATTACCTTGATGGGTGATTAACAAAGTTTTCCAAATTTCTTTTGCCGTGTTACACATGAAAATTCTTTCATATTCTTTTCTAGGCAAAGCATTATAAATAACCATTTTAGCTTCGTTATTTTTCGCAAGTCTCTTTTTAAGATCATCGGTTTGTTTATCAAAAGGGATAACCTCATCTAATTTGGTTTCTGGATTTTGTACAATAGGTTGAAAATCACCATTGGTAATAACATGCCAAAGATCTAGATCTTTTGATTTAACATATGTCTCAAATCTATTTTTCCAATAAATAAAACTATCACTTTCAAAAAGTGGTGGTCTTTGCATGGATTGCCCTTCTAGATATTTGTCGGAATCCATAGATCGATCCAAGCTTTAAAATACAATATATTTTAAAAATCTTGAGTGACCTTGGCTTCTGATACCAATTGTGGAAACTAGAAGGGGGGGTTGAATAGTTTACAGGTTTGTTTTGCATTTTAAAAGTTTGCTTTAAAAAATCTTATATTCGAGTAGTATGTTCAACCAATCAACACTAGGAATCAACAAAGTAAATATCTACACTAATGCTAAATAACAATGACAACAATATAAAGAGATGAGAAGAAGAGATTAGATCACTTGAAAAAAGATCTAAGAATGTTAGTAATCAAGAGATTAAGAGAGAGAAAGAGGATTTTTAGAGAGAAAAAGTTATCTGAAAATTTCGTGCTAAGACGTGTGATTTTCTGCTGGGAATAGAGCAGTATTTATAGGCAGGAAAACCACTGGGGGCGGTCCCGGCGGTCCCAAATCATATACACTCAAAGATTACACTATTCGTATATAACACAATACGAATCACACAATTCAAAAATAATTAAATAGAGAGTTGATACTTAGAAGAAGAGAGGAGAGATCACTAATTAACAATTCGGGTTCTTGGCGAAAACGGATGTTCTTCTCTTGCATTGAATGAGGAAAGGAGAGATGAGAAGAGAGGATGTAGTCACTTGAGAAACAAGATCGAAGAATGTTATTATAAGAGATTTCGAGAGAGAAAGAATATTTTTGAGAGAGAAAGTTATGTGAAAATTTCGTGAGAGTCTATTTTTCTGTTGGAATGAAAGTAGTATTTATAAGGCCAGAAAAAACCCAACGGTCACTGAGGGCTTGTGGTCCGGCAGGTCCAGTATATATGGGGGCGCCCACCGCCCAGTAGACTACGTCCTGTTGTTTTTGTATTTTTATCGGAATGTCTTTGTCTATTGTTAGGAACCTTCTATTTTCGGGGGAAATTTTGAATTTCAAATTTAAGTTTTTAATAAAACTTTTCTTTTAATTAGAAAATATTTTGTATAATTATTTTTTGTGAAATACTTTTGTAAAAATGTGATGGATAAGATAAAAATATTTTCTTGATCACTAATCATGCTTAATGATTTGTTTGTTCATACCTTAAGTGATTACTAATCTTAGAAATGGAATTTTACGATTAATAATTTGTAAACGTTTAATTTTATCATAAACTTTTTTACATTTTGTTATTATCAAAACATTGAGAGGTCAAAAAATATAAATAACGTCTTTAGAAATTATTTGTATTAACAAATTTTTCTTGAAGCAGTTTCATTTTCTTTTTCAATCTTTTCTGGATTTTTGAATACTGCTTCAAGATAGAAATACTCAACTTATGATCCACTTTTATGTCTTCACATAAGTTTTTGATCATTTCATCCTTCAAATTCTTTTCTAGATAAGCATCTATATCCAAACTTTCAAAAGGATTTTTTTTGTTTCTTTAGGTGAGAATCATCATCTGATGACGATGAAGATGAAGATGAAGATGAGGACATAAAGGGTGATTTAGTTTGTTTCATCTTTTTTTGGATCTTGATGTTGACATTTTTTTAAATGTTGTTGTTTGTGTGTGTGTTAATGTTTAACCGCCGTATATATAATGAAAATATAGGGTTGCATTCTTTTTTCAAAAGTTACAACATTACGAAGCCCGGTTTTTGCAAATATCAAATCTACCTATTTTGTAGGAATACACGTCGTATATTTTACCTGTTTTGATTTTGATTTTGATTTTGCATAAAAAAGGAATTTGCAGTTAACTTAGATAGGAAACATTTGGGAATTAATTGTCGTCAGAAGTATCTCAATCGAGAATCAGCATAGCAACAAAATTATCAGAAACATAACAACATTTTTTGTAAGCATCATAAACGAATATGAAGCATTTGTTTATCATCTGCAACTGCATGTGGGCCTGATTTTATCTTTGGGCCTGAGTCCATATTATCTTTGCGTTTACTATCATGGAATCATGTAAACAAAGTATGTTGATTTTAATATTAGGCCTGAGCCCATATTATCTTGGCGATCACTATCATGGAATCATGTAAACAAACTATGTTTCTGATAAGCATTCAATCTAAGCAGAATCATCATATACTTCCAATCATTCTTTTTGTATAATTTGATTATTTTAATAATATTTAAGTAAGCCAATATTTATAATCATTATATATAATCTTATCCTAATGAAAAATATATTAGCTTTTTGCAATAGTTATTTTATATCAAAATACCATTACTCACTACTCTCAATCTATCAACATGAAGGATATGAATGTGAGTAAAAAAAGAAAGATAGATGATCTGGCTTCAAAAAGAACATGATGATGTTAATAAACATCAGCTAATAAATATAAAGGAAGAAAAACTAGAATCAGGACATAAAGATCCAAAAATAGAAGATGAAGTATGGAATAAAGAATGAGAGGAAAAGAAATATGAGGAAAATGAAGATGAAAAAGATGATGAGGAAGATGAAGATGAAGAAGAAGAAGAGGAAAATGAAGAAGAAGAAGAAGATGATGATGATGGAGAAGATGACTTTCTTAAACCAATGAAATTTATTGATGATTCTGATGAAATTATGATAGATCTTGAACTCTTGCATAGTGTGAAAAGTTTGCATCGAAGTTTGATGGATTACCTGATCAAGAAGAAGAGCAAGATAAAGATTCTCAAGATAATTGTAATTCTGATGAAGATCGATGTTTATGTTTATTATTTTTATGTTTTATATGTTTTTGAATATTATTGTATTAATGTTTATGTTTATATGCATCCATGTTTTTATGTATTTTTGTCTTTTAAATTGGGCATTATAATTATTATTTCATTATAATTATTATAATATGTATAATGTTTAAATTAAAACATAAAACAAATATTAACGCCAGCAGTTATCAGCCTATATGTAACTTCCTATAAGTAGTTTCCAGTTAAATCATTTAAAGACGTTTAAATTTTTTGTCACAAACCATAATATTCAACATAGCATATACGAATGAAGAATCTATCGGATCATCCATTTTCGATTTGAAAGATCAAATTTTGAGTTCAGTTCGTAGTGAACTGGAAAATGCGTCTCACATTTTTGTATGTATTTCTAAACTCATTTGCCAGATAACAAAAAAAATTCAGTTAAGGGAACTTCTGATAAACGAATTACGTGAGTTACCAAATTGTAATGCATATGATAAGGCTATAGTTTTACCTTATTTTGTGATCAAGACATCAGCACATATCGCAGTATTTGTGGAATTTTGCAAGTTGTAAATCGAAATTTAAAAAAAACATTAGCATTTGAAGAAATCCTTAAGCGTTTAGAGTAAATTTAATTTAAATTGTTATAGTATGTATATTGCTATTATGTGTTGAATTTTAATGCTTCTTTGTTATATATTTTGTAAATTCAATCATGTATCGTTGTTGTTGTTTTTATTTATATTTTTTTGTTTTTGGCTGAATTATGTATTTCTATTTTACTTTGTTCATGTGTTATATTTTTTGTATCATAAAATTATTTTATTCATTAATCAAACTTAATTCGAATATTTACCATTTATTGATTTGTAGTTCAATTTTGATCAATTTAGTTGTTGAATCCGCATCAAAAAAATTTGTTATTTATTTTTTGTTTGAAAGAAAAAAAATAAACAACAAAATTAAAATAGTGCACCCTATAAATACAAGCATGCAATTTGATTATAAAACTTGTTACGAGTCTCTATACTCGCAATCCATGTAAGTAGATTCCCATCAAATTCCAAGTATAGTTTCAATCCATAATAAACAATTCAAACTAAACGATTAATGAAATATTAAAATAAATCTAATTTTGTCCACATATAGTATTAAGTCGGCTACATGCGTATCACATAATAAAGGATGTAATGATAACTTTTTTCTACTGCGTGCTTTTATCCTCTAACATTGGTGATGTCACCTGTCAAACAGTTGCACTTTCCAACTTCACACATGATTACATGTATATTTCTTTTATTAATTTATAATTAGGCATTAATAAATAACATAAATTTATTAAATAAGAATTGAGTGAAACAAACTCTTTTCCAACGTTATAGTTTTTTGATCACGTCCTTGTAGTAACATTTGTCGCGAATAATTTTGTGTGTTTCATACACTGTCCCGTTATGTCGTTTACTGTTTTCATATCGATATCTCGCAATATGTTAAAGTAGGTAATCGTTTTATCACGAATGGTAGAAGGGTTTGATTTGCGTTGTTCCTTGAGCATCATTTCTCTAGAGATCGTTTTTTCACTTATGTTGATCCCTAGCATTGTTAGCTGTGTCAACAAATTTAGATCTTCTCGTGCCTCATTATACATGATATATGTTAATTGTTTTTGTAACATTTTTGATTTTCTTTCGTTGTCTATATCTTCATGTGTAGACATATGTTGTAATGTAGGATTTGGTTGGGTTGATTGGTGTTGTTACAAATGTTGAGTTTTCATTGTGCATTATAGGTGTTGTTATAAATATAGTTGTACTATTGCTTCAAAGACCATTTCATTTCCTTATTTTTTGGGTGTATTAATTGAATGTTTCATCATTGTAACTCCTTTGTAATATAATTATGAATTGTACAAAATATTTAAATAGTAATCATATAGTATATGTTAAGTTTATGCGTTCAACAATAGTGATTTATGCTTTCAATAATTAAGTAGATATTACCCAAAGACTACGTATTATTCATAGAAGATCCTATGCCCACATCCGATATTTCAACAGATCACTTCTACGTTGAGTTCACCGAACGTCCCGAGTACGTCGTAAAGCTTTGCTTTTCATTTTTCCTCGAGGTGCAGCCCGGATTTGGCTTGAAAAAGAACCCCCTCGAATCGATATAAACATTGGATCGATCTTGTCTCAAAATTCATCAACAATTTCTTCCCTCCTTCTAAACCCAAATCTTCGAATGAATCACGAGATTCTCAACAAGATTTGTGAGACGTTTTATGAAGCTTGGGACAGATTTAACGATCTTCTTCGGGCATGTCCACATCATGGATTTTCTGAGTTGCATCAACTCCGATACATTTCTCTATTGCCTTGAATCTAACGATCAAGATTCTTAATTTCCGCAGCGGGTGCAACTTTTTGGACAAAAATGCCTCGTGATTGCCTAAGGAATCATTGAAAGCAAATCCAAAGTTCGTAATTCATGTAACAAACCAGTTGTTGCCAAAGTGAGTACGAGCACTTCCACCCCCGTAATTTCTTCCGATGTTGCTGAGTTGAAAGATATGGTGAAAGATTTACTCCTTGATAAGAAAAATCAATCTCCCGCTCCTACTCCTGTCAAAGCGGTTGAGGAAAGTTGTGTTACTTGCGGTGGTGCTCATTCCTACCAAACTTGTCCAGCCACTTTGAAAATGTTATATCGAGATTAATATTCAAGAAAAATCTCTCTCAAGCAGCCGCAGCTAACTTCAACCAAGGAAACACCGGTTATCGAGCCCCGATTTCAAATCAAATTCGACCACCCGGTTTTCCTCCCGTTCAAAACAATCATGTGCAAAATCAAGGAAACAATCAGAATGTTAAACCAAATTACGAGGGAATTTTAATCAAGATCCAGCTTTCCATCCCCGGTTCATCAAGGTCAAGTACTATCGACCTCTAGGTTGTTCAAACTCCTGCTTTATTTTGCTCCCAGCCTATCAAGCTCCAGCCCTCAAATTCAAGGTATTATCGAATGGAAGATTTCCAAGCTCCTACGTAAGGCTAATGATCTGTGATGGAAACATGCAAAATCAAGGTCAAAACATGCAAAAATCAAATGACCAATTCACGGACAGCTTTCCAAATTTGTCACTTCCAATACCGCCTCTACTTCGGGAACTCTTCCTAGTAACACTGTTACTAACCCGAAAGAGGATTTAAAGGGAATTACCACTCGAAGTGGTGTAGCTTACAAGGGACCTACGATTCATACTACTTCTTCTCCTAAAGTAGTAGAACGTGAACCCGAGGACAAAGGATACGATGCCTCCTACTAATAACGGAAGCACCGAAGACATCCAACCTCCGATTGTCCCTGTTGTCCCTCATGAATCAATCTCTGAGCTCGTAAATGCTCCAGTTAGTGCTTCAAGGCCTAACCAAAAAGCATCGATTCCATTTCCTTCAAGAAGAAATGATGGATGAGTGTGAGAAGCTAACGACCAATTGAGAAATTTTATGAAATCTTTAAGATTTGAGTTTCGAAATTTCGCTTTACGGATGCCTTGATGCTTATGCCAAAATTCGCCTCGACTCTAAAAACCTTAATCGGAAACAAGAAATATTGAGTGAATGGTTGAACCCGTTGAATGAGTATGCTCATCGTCATCCTAAACAAGTTACCAAAGAAACTTGGAGACCCTGGCCGATTTCTTATTCCTTGTGAATTCTTGGATTAAACCACATGGCAACGCTTGAGATCTTGGTGCAAAGCTTAATCTTATGCCATATTCCGTCTGGAAAAATCTCTCTCTTCCCGAACTAACCCCGACATGCATGACGCTAGAATTAGCAGACTGATCAATCTCTGAACCGATCGGTATCGCTGAAGACGTCTATGTGGCGGGTGGGGATAGTTCAATTTCTGCAGATTTCGTAGTGTGATTTTGAGCCCAGACCCCGAGTACTCTATATTCTCGGGAGAGTTTATTATAGCCTGTCGTGCATTTAATCGATGTATACGAAGGTGAAATAACCCTTCGTGTTGGCAGAGAGGCCATTACATTTAATCATGGACCAACTTTCAAGATACTCGGCTAATTATAATTCTTATGACGGCAAACCGAATTGACGTCATTGATATGGCTTGTGAAGAATACTCTCAAGAAGTTCTTGGTTTCTCAAACGTGGTCTCAAGTGGCAATCCCACTCCTTACTATGATCCAATCGTCTCTACTGTTTCTCCAACTTTAACTCCATTCGGGGACAGTGATTTTCTCCTTTTCGAAGAAGCCGACTCTTTTCTTGCTATAGAGGATGATCCAACTTCACCGGAAGTTGATCCAACATATTATGACCCTGTGGGACATTTCTTCTCCTCGAAGCAATCCTTAATAGTGATCCATCACCACCACCTCCCAATCAAGGAAATTATTTTCCGGAAACTCGAAAAGATCTTAAAATCTGTGAAGCAAACTCTTCAGTTAATGAGCCCCCTGAGGTTGAACTCAAGGACTTGCCACCTCATTTGGAATATGCATTTTTGGAGGGTGACGACAAGTTGCCCGTCATAATTGCAAAAGACTTAAAGAATGAGGAAAAGGCAGCTCTAATCGAGGTTCTTAAGCAAAGCGAGCCATCGCTTGGAAACTTTCTGATATCAAGGGTATTGACCCAGAGTTTTGTACCCACAAAATTCTCATGGAAGAGGACTACGAACCGACGGTTCAGCATCAAAGGCGGGTAAATCCAAAAATCCACGACGTCATCAAGAAAGAAGTTGAAAAGCTTCTTGACGCCGGATTGATTTATCCGATCTCTGACAGTCCATGGGTAAGCCCGGTGCACTGTGTACCAAAGAAGGGTGGCATGACCGTCGTCAAAAATGATGAAAATGATCTTATTCCGACTCGATTGGTCACAGGGTGGAGAGTATGCATCGACTATAGAAAGTTGAATGAGGCTACCCGAAAGGACCATTTCCCACTTCCCTTCATGGACCAAATGCTCGAAAGACTCGCGGGAAACCAATTCTATTGTTTTAGATGGCTTTTCGGTTATTTAAGATTCCATAGACCCGAAGGATCAAGAAAAGACAACCTTTACTTGCCCATACGGAACATTTGCCTATCGTCGCATGCCTTTTGGGCTATGCAATGCACCTGGCACGTTCCAACGATGTATGATGGCAATCTTCCACGACATGATCGAAAAAACAATGGAAGTGTTTATGGATGACTTTTCAGTCTTCGGATGATTCTACTTACATGCCTATCCCATTTGGACAAATGTTAAAACGGTGTGAAGACACCAATTTGGTCCTAAACTGGGAGAAAAGCCATTTCATGGTAAAAGAAGGCATTGTTCTTGGACACAAAATCTCTAAATCAGGAATTGAGGTCGATCGAGCTAAAGTTGACGTTATCGCCAAGCTCCCTCACCCGACTACTGTGAAAGGTGTCCGAAGTTTTCTTGGGCACGCCGGTTTTTACCGACGATTCATACAAGACTTCTCAAAAATAGCCCGCCCAATGACTCACCTGCTTGAAAAAGAGACTCCATTTTTTTCTCAAAGAGTGTATTGATCCTTTAATACACTTAAAAGAAATTGACTGAGGCTCCGATTTTGATTGCTCCGACTGGGGACTTGCCTTCGTACTAATGTGTGATTGCATGTGATTTTGCAATTGGAGGCAGTATAGGGCACGAAAAACAAGCATTTCAACCAATTCACTTTGCTAGAAAACATAGACTGAAGATCAGCACACTTACCACTACGACCGAAAAAGAATTGCTTGCCGTAGTGTATGCTTTTGAGAAATTTCGGTCATATCTTGTTTTGTCTAAAAGCATAGTGTATACCGACCATTCTGCTATAAAGTATCTCTTCGCTAAGAAAGATGCTAAGCCAAGACTGATGCGGTGGATCCTTTTGCTCCAAGAATTTGATGTTATCATCCGAGACAAAAAAGGAGCAGAGAATCTGGCCGCCGATCATCTTTCCAGACTTGAGAACCCTCATCAAGATAAACTCGAGAACAAGGAAATCACAGAAATTCCTCTCGAACTCTTAGATCGGTTGCTCTTGAGTTGTTAGTACCCATAGGTTTGCTGATTTCGCCAACTACCTGCGGGGAATTCTTGTCAAGGGAATGTTCCCAATAGGAAAAACAATGTTTTCAAAGATGTCAAACCACTCTTTGGGATAACCCCTTCTTTTTTCTTTCTTTATTTTTTTTTTTTCTTTCTGGTTCAAAATCTGTGAGGTTCAATGATCAGGCGGTATGAGCAACGGCAAAGAAGCTTCTCGAATTCTCGGAAGCTTGCCACAATGGACCCACTGCGGGGGCATCACGGTGCAAATCTCACGCCAAGAAGAGGTCTTTGATGCGGATTCTTTTGGCCTTCAATATACAAGTGGCACACGAGTTGGTTAAGATTGTGACTCGTGCACGACAAGGAAAATATTCACAAAGGGCATGAGATGCTCAAAATTCCATCCAGTTTGTGAATCTTTGACGTTTGGGCATCGATTTCATGGGAACCATTTCCCATCTTCTAGAGTCAACAAATTACATATTGTGGCGGTCGGAACTATCTGTCAAAATAGCGTTGAAGCAAAGGCGCTCCCACCAACGACGCCCGACAGTAGTTTGCAAATTTCTTAAATCTCTCTTTTTTTTATTTATAACCCCCCCCCCCCATTTATTTTTTTTTTTTTTTTTTTGTTTTTTTTTTTTTTTTTTTTTATTTTTTTTTTATTTTTCCAGATTTGGTGCTCCGTGCATCATCAAGTGATCGTGGAACACATTTTTGCAAGACCAGTTTGCAAAGGTCATGGCTTAAATATGGAGTCACTCATGTCTCTCACCGCGTATCACCCTCCGACAAGTGGCAGGTTTGAAGTATCAGAATCGTGGTTTAAAAGATTCTTGAAGGACATGTGGCAAAAATCGTGCCTCTTGGTCAGACTAACTGGATGACGCTCTCGGGCTTCCGTACAGCTTACAAAACACCCATCGTGTGCACTCCGTACAAGATTGTATATGGAAACGGCTGTCATTGCCGTATTGAGTTGGAGCTCAAAGCTTACTGGGCCCTTAAACATGCTAAACTTTGATCTTCAAACACGGGTGATCATCGCAAAGTTCAAATCAATGAATTATGTGAACTGCGTGATCAAGCCTATGAAATTGCTTTGATCTACAAAGAGAAAAATAGAGGATTCATGTCGAAAGATCAAAAACAGCTTTTTAACGTCGGTGATAAGTCCTCCTCTTTAACTCAAGATTGAAAATTTTCTCACGGCAGTTGAAGTCCCGTGGTCAGAACATTTAATATTGTTCAAGTTTTTCAGTATATAGCCACCGTTGAATGTTATCCCAAAAAATCGGGCCAAACTTCAAAGTAAATGGTCATCGACTCAAGCACTACTTTGGAGGTGATATCCTGCTATGGATATCCCTGACCTCCAAACCTTCCCTAAGGACAACTAAATTCAGGGAATTGGGTCAAGCTTAGTGACCCCCTTAAAATGACACTTCGTAGGAGGACACCCCAGATTATCCAGTTTATTATAGTAGTTGATGCTAGCTTTAGTAATGAATAAGTGTTTTTGTTGTGAGGAGGCTTGCCTCTTTCCTTTTCCGTGTTTTGTGTTTTGTGTTGTATTGTCCAGGATTTCCGGATTTTTGAAGCCTCTCGTGCTCGCGGTTTTTGTCCTTCGATCACAAGAGCTTCACAATCCTCAGCTTCATTTTGGGAATCCGATATCCTAATCTTATCGACTAACATTTTTCTTTAAGCATACTTCATAAATGGCTTAGGATTTATGTAGAAACCCTACATAAAACATCGAGGACGATGTTTAGTTCTAGTATGGGGGGGGATCTTCGATTTGATTGTGCCTGCAGCCGTTATTTCTCACGTAATCCCATTTTTACCACCAAAATTTCAAAAAAATGAAAAAAAAATCAAAAATTTTCAAAAATAAAATAAGTGTTTTGTCACAATTTTGACTTTCCTGCTGGGTAGAATAAGAGTAAATTTTGACTCGATCGAGCATGTTGAGCTATAGCTTGTTTCTTAATTTTTAAACTAAGCGTTCGCGAATATTTGCGAAAAATGAGAAATGATAGTGTTAAGTATGAGTTGGATGCTAAACAAGGATTATTTGGAAATCTTAAAGAGCTCATGTGTGTAATTTGTCGCTTTTTCTCCATATGATTATAACTGATTAATAAGTGCTACTTTTGGAATAAACTTAAATCAATAATTTTTATTTAGTATATAGCAAAAACTTTAGAATTAGTTCAAATTTATACTGAATTTCAAAAAGGGGATTTTTCCAATATAAAAAAAAAGGATGAATTGAAAATGCAAAAATATAATAAATATATACTGTGGTTGATATAAAGGTTTGCTGTATCTGCGGCTCACAACCGATGTTACAAGCTTCTAAAGGAAAAACCCATTGTAAGAATAATATCCGAGATTGATAAAAGTGCTGTATCTTGCCGGATCACAAACCGATGTTGCAGCCTTCTAAAAGTAGAGGTTACAAAATTGCATAAATAGTTAATAATTAAGTGAAAATATAAGATCTCTTTTTGTTTAATTCAAATATGCTTTGAACTTTGGTGATTATATTTTATAAGCTATGTATCGGAAAACCTGAGAGTTTTGACACCTAAGTCCTTGAGTCCCGATAATAGTCTCTGTGGGGTGGTCATAAAGCCTGGTCAAACTTAACAACGCATGGTTGGATGTGCCCGAGACGAAAGTCGCTACATGGGATGCATCTCGCTTCAAACTCATTACTCTCAGGTGGAACGTAAAACATTGATGTGCAAAGCATTGTTCATGGTTGATATTCCAAATTAGCACTTTACATCCTAAGAATATAAAATTGTCGAGTGTGAAAGTTACAATTGCAAATATGAGTAGTGTTAGGCATTTTTAACTCATAATTATCGAGGAATTTCATTTTAAGCTTGGTTTGGATAGTGAAAAGTCTGGGGACGAGGAATTTATCCTTTTTAGGGCAGTTCCTCGGATCGAATATGGCATCTTGTTCTATGATCACTTTAAGTTATTAAATAACGAAAGTCAAAACATTCTAGTTAGTTGATTAATGAAAAAATGAAAAATACAAAATAAGGATGACTTAACTAACCATTTTTGAAATTTTACTTATGACAACGGATCCATAAAGTAAACATTCAAAGGTTGGGGTGTCCAATATGCTTATGCTTTTTATTTAGGTACTATTCTAGTCACTGCTTATGCTTTTTATTTAGAATCCTCAATGATAAACATTATAGGATATTTCTCTTTTGTTTGTAGAGGAAGTGGTATGTGTTTAATTACACACACCTTTTACCTTTAAAAACAAGTTAAAATAACCAAAAACGGACTTAAAATGCCAAAAATATGCTTGTTTTGCTAATTGTGTTGTGCAGGAACGGATATCTAAGAAAAGGACGAAAAACGAAGCCAAAACGACAAAACCGGACACGGAATGGAAAAGCGTGGAAAAGACAAAGTCAAGACAAAGCCCAAGTATGAAAAAGTCAACCCAAGTCAACCCCGACAAATCCAAAGTCAAACCCAAGGCCACAAGTGAAGAAAAATAAGTTTAGGGACTAAAATTGCCAAGTCCCTAACTTATTTAATGAAGGAAAAAGAAGAAAAATCTTGCAAGGGTTAATTCTGCCAAATCTCCAAAGTAGTAACCACAAGGGTCATTTCTGCCATCGCTCTAAACCTATAACCCACAAGGACTTGTGATGAGATACCCTTTATAACATTCGGGGGGTTATTCTGCCAAGTTTCCAAACTTGTATAAACACAAGGACGAAATTTGCAAGGACAAGTATATCTTTGAGGGACCAATTGTGACAAACCTCAAAACTTCACCCATGTTTGAAAATTACTGTACATCCCTCCCAAACATTCCCGCCAATTTTCTCCCAACTCCCCTGTCACTTTCATACACCTCGACTACTGTTCCCTACCCTCCAAAACCATCACCACCACCCTCCCCCACCCCCACATGGGCTCTAGACAAGCTGGCAATCCTCAGCACACCTATTGGCTAAGGAAATTGAAGGTCAAGATTCGTTGACTTTGGGACCAAGATAAATGAAGGGCTAAGATTGCTTTGTGTTTATACTCTCACAACAAACACAAGACGTTTTTGTGTCTACAAAGAAGCACACAACAAGAGAAGACAAAACCCCAAAACCCTAGCTTAGTTTGCTATAAAAAGCTGTTGTAAGCCATTGTGCCAAGGAGTTCCAGTTTTCAGTTAGTTTTAAAATAAAATAAGTGTTTTGTCAAATTTTAACTTTCCTGACTGGGTAGAATAAGAGTAAATTTTGACTCGATCGAGGCGTTTGTTTAGCTCTACTTGTTCTTAAACTTTAGACTAAGCGTTCGCGAATAGCACGCGGAAGAACGAAAAATGATATGTTAAGTATGGTTGGATTGTTAAACAAGATTAGTTGGAAATCTTAAGAGCTCATTAATGTAATTTGTCGCTTTTCCCCATAAGATCTAACTTGATGTTAATATACGTGCTACTTTTGGAAATTAAACTTAAATCAAATAATTTTTATGTAGTATATAGCAAAACTTTAGACTTAGTTCAAATTTTATAGCTTGAATTTTCAAAAAAAAGTTTCCCAATGTGTAAAAAAAAAAAAAATAAAAAATGCAAAATAATTATAAAAATAAACTGTGGTTGATAAAAGGTTTGATGTATGGTCCGATCACAACCGATGTTACAGCCTTCTAAGAAAGCCCATATATGAATAATAATACCGATACTGATAATAGTTTGCTGCAACTTGCCGCTCACACCCGATGTTCAGCCTTCTAAAAGGTCGAGGTTAAAACTGCGTAAAAAGTTAATAATAGTGTGAATAAAAGATCTCTTTTTGTAAATCAGAATATGCTTTCTAGAACTTTGGCTATAATATTTTATAACTATGACTGCCTACGGAAAACCTGAGAGTTTTGAAACCTAAGGTCCGTTGAGTCCCGATACTAGTCTCTGTGGGGTTCAAAAGCCTGGTCAATTACCCTAAGGTTGGGATGTGCCGAGACAAAGTCGCTACATGGGATATCTCGCTTCAAACTCATATATTCTCAGGGTGGAACATGAAACATAGAATGTCGTAAACATTGATCCATGGTTTTAAAATTTAAAATTGCACTCTCACCTAAATATAAATTGTCGAATGAAAATTTACAAAGTGCAAATAAGATTAGTGGTAGCACTTAGCCATAATTAACGGTGATTTCGTTTTAAGCTTGGTTTGAAATAAGTGAAAAGTCGGGAACGATGAATTTATCTTTTGGGGCATTCTCGGATCGAATTCATCTTGGTTCTATGATCCCTTAATTTATTAAATAACGAAAGTCAAAACATTCTAGTTAAATTGATTATGTGAAAAAAAAAAATACAAAAGAGATGTGTAGGAAATAGGTATAATATATAAAAAATGGTAAAGACGGGATTTTCAAAACCTTATAGTTCTTTTACTTCCTCGATGAACAATTACTACTTTTCGAGTGATTAGTCTAGACGATTGTGAGTTCTTAGTTTCTAAATGCTTACTTCATAGGCATTGCGTGAGACACGGCAAAACCTTAGTATGGGGGGATTTTGGTATGTGTATTACACACCCTTTACCTTAAAAACAAGTTAAAATAACCTAAACGGACTTAAAATGCCAAAATATGCTTGTTTTGCTAATAATGTGTTGTGCAGGACCGGATATCTAAGAAAAGGACGAAAAACGAAGCCAAACACAAAAACCAGACACGGAATGAAAGACATAAGTATAGACAAAGCCAAGTTGAAAAAGTCAACCAAAGTCAACCCGACAAATCCAGAAGTCAAAAAGTGAAGAAAATAAGTTTAGGGACTAAAATGCCAAAGTCCCCGAACTTATTTAAATGAAGAAAAAAGAAGAGAAATACTGCAAGGGCCCAACTGCCAATCAAAATAAAGTTATAGCCATTTAACCTAAAGCTTAGTAAGGCTTGCTGTCCTGTTTTAAAAAGCCCTTTTTCAGCTTATTTTTAGCTTTTCTCAAAAGCTGTAATTAAGAAAAATTCAAAAGTCTCAGGAGCTTATCAAGTTTGTGAAAAAAAGTTTGTAAAAAAAAGTGGAGATAAGGGGAAACCCGGGTGGGCAATACCCTAACCCGGGCCTCTACCCTCATACACCCCTCATTATACTAGCCTAACCGCTGTGCCCTTGGGACTTCTACGTTAGAGTCCCAAGTGGTTTAGTATTTAACCTTGTTTTGCCCCTTTAAGCTATAAGCTATTTCGGGCTTATTTTCAGCTTATTTATAAGCCGAATTTTGGGTGTCTTATTTTTCTTAGGCTAGTATTAGTGTAAAGTAATTTTAGTAATTTTTTTAGAATTTTTAAAAATAGTTTAGTTATTTTTATAATTTAATTTCGTTAAAAGTTTTAAAAATTCATAAAAAAACAAAATTTATCAATTTTTTTTTCTTTTTTAGAAATTTTATTAGTCAAATCTTACTACTAGAATAATAGAAAAATTTTCTTAGGGTTATTGTTTGTAAACTTTTTTAGTTTTTTAAGAGAACGGGTCACGGGTACGATTGACTTGACTCGTTTTGGGTCAAACGACCTCCGTTTTTAGTCCATCTTTTCAATCTTCGTTATTGAGTCCCCTAGAGTAGTTTAGTAGTAAAAAATGTATTTGTAGGGTTAATTTTGAAGATATTAGGTTTTAGACCCCTTGTTTCGGGTCTGCTCTCGTTTTTCAGCCTAATTTCATAATTTTTAGTTTATCTTAATCGTTTTTGTATGTAATGGTTTAACTTAGCTTTCCACCCTCTCAAATCATTTTCTCTCATTCAAACTCCAATCTTTCGACAGACGATTTTCCAGCACAGCCTCGTTGGGGATAAACGACCCGGGAACATTCTATACTACTTCTCGGTTTTTATTGATTATTGTAGTTTTTTTAGATTATATATAGTTTTTGTTTTATTATATTATAATTTAAGGTTAAAAGGCGACTAATCATTTTGGCGTCCGTTGCCGGGAGGTTTTGAGCCGATATCGATACTTTGTCCAAGAAGTGTTTGAATCTGTGAATATTATCATATAAAAAAAAACCAAAAGTACAAAAATATTTTCATTTTCTTTTTAAGTATAATTAATCATTTAAACGAAAAAAAAAAAGACAAAAAAGATAAAAACATTGTCTTTAATTAATCAATAAAATTCACAAATATGGTAAAAATGCCAAAATATAATATTCTCAATTGAGGTATTATCATAAAACTTCCGGTGAAGCTTGTTGGTTCCCTACTCGAACAAAAGATTAAATACTTGCCTTTTAGTGTCACTTGCGAGGTACGGTCACCCACTTTAATTTTTTTTTATTTTTGTTAAAAGGATAAACAAACACTAAGAGGGTTAAAAGGCGGTCTGTCCTAGAACCACTACCCTAAAGTAAAAAGGGTTTTTAATAGCTTCGCGATTTCCTAATCCTCCCGCTCCGTTGTACATTTTTCTTTTCGATAAGTTACCGAGAAGCTTGTCGATTTATAAGGTTTAAGTGTCTTTTTCATTGTCCCGTTATTAAATAAATTGTGAATTTACTTTTGATAAACCAAAAAAGAACAAAAAAAATTATGTAAATTTCTTTCTAGTGCATGCGCACTCGTTCCCAGTCTCGTAATCTTCATAATCAACAACACCAGGCCCCACCTCCTGTTGTTGAACCTTTTAATCTTGAAGAACCATTTGAAAACCCAGATCCACTAGCTCCGATGGATGATAACCGGACTTTAAAAAAAAAAAAAAAAAAATGACTCATGTTTGCTTAAGCACCCACCGCGGTCACAGGATGCCATCGTGTGCCCAAAATCACCGCAGATAACATTGAGCTTAAGCACGGTCTCTTTAACTCGTCAAAACAACAATTCTTCGGACAGACAAAGAAACCTCATGCCCACATCCTATATTTCTAACAAGATCACTTCTACGATTAAGTTCCGAACGTCGCCCGAGTACGTCGTAAAATCTTAGCTTTTCCCATTTCCCACTAGGGACAGCCCGGATTTGGCTTGAAAAAGAACCCCTCTAGAATTCCAAACATGGGATGATCTTGTATTCAAAATTCTTCAACATATTTTTTCCCACCCACTAAAACAACCAATCGTTCGAAAATAAATCACAGATTTCAACCAAGATTTGATGGAACTTTTTGAAGCATGGGACAGATTTAACGATCTTCTTCGGCAGGTCCCCCTAACCATGGATTTCAGAATTGCCATCAACTCGATACATTCATAATGCCTTGAACTCTAACGTCAAGATTCGTTTAAACTCTGCCGCGGGTGGCAACTTTTTGGAATAAAATGCCTTGCGATTGCCTAAGAATCATTGGAAAGCAAATCCAAAGTCGTAATCACGCAACAACCGGTTGTTGCCAAGTGAGTACGAGCCACTTTCCACCACCGGAACCCTTTCGAAGTTGCAGAGTTAAAGATATGGTAAAGCTTACTTCTTGATAAGTAAAATCAATCTTCCCGCTCCTACTCCGTCAAAGTGGTTAGGAAAGTGTGTTACTTGCGAGGACTCAGTCCTACCAAAATTGTCCCGAGCCACCACTCAGCATTGTTTAATCGAGAGAAATATTACAAGAATGATATGTCTCTCAAGCAGCCGCAGCTAACTACAACCAAGGAAACACCGGTTATCGAGCCCCGATTTCAAATCAAATTCGACCTCCCGGTTTTCCTCCCGTTCAAAACAATCATGTGCAAAATCAAGGAAACAATCAGAATCGTTACAACCAAAACCGAGGGAATTTCAATCAAGCTCCAGCTTACCAACCCCCGGTTAATCAAGGTCAAGTCTATCGACCTCAGGTTGTTCAACCTCCTGCTTATCAAGCTCCCGCCTATCAAGCTCCAGCTCCTCAGACACAAGGTGTGTCTAAGACCGATTTTGATAGCTACGTAAAGGCTAATGATGCGGTTATGAGGAATATGCAAAACCAAAATCAAGTTTTGCAAACTCAAGGTCAAAACCTGCAAACTCAATTGAACAACTTGGCTACTTCAAATCAAAGGCTTGAAAGTATGCTGTTAGTCTTTACAATATAATACCGCCTCTACTCGGAACTCTTCCTAGTAACAATGTTACTAACCCGAAAGGAAGGATTTAAATGGTAATTTACCACTCAAGGTGGGAGCTTACGAAGGGGACCCACGATTCCTATTACTTCTTCTCCTAAAGTAGTAGAACGTGAACCCGAGGTCACAAAGGATACGATGCCTCCTACTAATAACGGAAGCACCAAAGACATCCCACCTTCGGTTGTCCCTGTTGTCCATCATGAATCAATCTCTGAGCCCGTAAATGCTCTAGTTAGTGCTTCAAAGCCTAACCAAAAAGCATCAATTCCATTTCCTTCAAGAAGAAATGATGAAAGACGTCGTGAAAAAGCCTTACGACTTAAATTAAGAAATTCTATGAAATCTTTGAAGATTTGAGTTTTGAAATTAGCTTACGATTCCTGATGATTATTCCAAAATTCGCCACGACTCAAGAAAACCTTAATCGAGAAACAAATAAAATTGAGTGAAATGGCTAGAACCCATGCGATTGAGAATTGCTCACACTCATCTAATCAAGTTTAATGTGTGGGGGGGGGGGGGTGGGGGGGGGGGGTGGGGGATGTGTTGGTTTTTTAGTTGTTGGGGGGTTTGTATATATTATGTATTCAGAAACTTGAGACCCTGCAATTTATTATTCACACCTTGTATATTCTCAAGGATTAATACATGCTACGCCTTGTGCCGATCTTGCGGCAAGCATTAAATCTTATGCCCATATCCGTCAGGAAAGATATCTCTCTTCTCCGAACTAACCCCGACTTCATGACGCTAGAGCTAAGATAGATTCAATCCTCTGAACGAATCTGTATCGCTGAAGACCTCCTATGGTAACGTGGGAATGTTCCAATTTCCTTCAGAGTTTGTGTCGTCGATTTTTGATCCAGACCCCCGTGTTCCCTAATCCTTGGGAGGGAGTTTCTAAAGACCAGTCGTGCATTAATCGTATGTATAGGAAGTTGAGATAACCCTTCGTGTTGGCAGTGAGGCTATTAATTTAATCTAGACCAAACTTCGAGATACACGTCTATTACAATCATATGACGTCATACCGAATAGACGTCATGATATGGCTGTGAAGAATAACTCTCAAGATGTTTTCTTGGTTACTCAAATGTGATCTCGAGTGGCAATCCCACTCTTACTATTAATCCCATCGTCTCTACTGTTTTCCCCACTCTAACTCCATTTGGGGACTGTGAATTTTCCCTTTTCGAAGACTCGACTCGTTCTTGCTATAAAGAGGATGATCCCGAAACTTCACCGAAGGTTGATCCAACATATTATGACCCTGATGGGGACATTCTTCTCCTCGAATCAATTCTTAATAGTGATCCCTCACCACCACCTCCCAATCAAGGAAATTATTTTCCGGAAACTCGAAAAGATCTTAAAATCTGTGAAGCAAACTCTTCAGTTAGTGAGCCCCCTGAGGTTGAACTCAAGGACTTGCCACCTCATTTGGAATATGCATTTTTGAGGACGACAAGTTTGTTGTTTTTTTTTTTACTTTTTTTTTTTTTTTTTTTTTTTTTTATTCCCGTCATAAGTTTGCAAAAAGATTTTAGAAGATGAGGAAAAGGCATCTCTAATCGAGGTTCTAAAGTCCCACAAGCAAGCAATCGCATTGAAACTTTCTGATTCATGTATTAACCCAGAGTTTTGTACCACAAAAGTTCTCATGGAAAGAGGACACGAGGCCGACGTTTCAGCATCAAATGCGGGTAAATCCAAAAATCCAAGACGTCATCAAGAAAGAGGATGAAAAACTTCTTGACGCCGTATTAATTAATCTATCGACTTTACAGGTCCATGTAGCCCGGTTGCATTGTGATACCAAAGAAGGGGCTGACCGCGTCAAAAATGAGAAAATGATCTTAGTTTCTGACTCGATTGTCACAGGGTGAGATGTGCATTTACTATAGAAAGTTGAATGAGGCGTACCCGAAAGGACCATTTCTACATGCCCTTCAAGACCAAATGCTCGAAAGACTTCGCGTGAAACCAATTCTAATCGTTTCCTCGATGGCTTTTCCGTGATTTCCAGATTCCCCAGAGACCCAAGGACCAAGAAAAGGACAACCTTTACTTGCCGCATACGAACAATTTGCCTATCCCCGATGCCTTTTGGGCTATGCCAATGCACCCGGCACGTCCAACGATGTATGATGGCAATCTTCCACACATGATCAAAAAAGATGAAGTGTATGTATGACTTTTCAGTCTTCGGGGATTCTTTCTCTACATGCCTATCCTATTTGGACAAAATGTTAAAACGGTGTGAAGACACCAATTTGGTCCTAAACTGGGAGAAAATCCATTTCATGGTAAAAGATTGCATGTGTTTTTGGACACAAAATCTCTAAATCAGGAATTGATGTTCGACTCGAGGCTAAAGTTTACGTTATCGCTATCTCTTCACCCGACTACGTGGGAAAGTGTCCGAAGTTTTTTCGTTGGGCAAGCCCGTTTTTCTACCGTCGATTCATACAGACTTCTCAAAATATCCCGCCCAAAATCACCTGCCTTGAAAAAGAGACTCCATTTCTCTTAAAAATTGTACGAATCCTTTAATACACTTAAAAGAAAATTGACTGATGCTCCGATTTGTTGCTCCCGCCTGGTACTATCCCATGTTTTTTTTTCGAACTAATGTGTGATGCAAGTGATTTTGCAATTGGGGCAGTCCTAGGGCAACGAAAAAACAAGCATTTCCAACCAATTCACTATGCCAGCAAAACCATGACTGAAGCTCAAGCACACTACACTACGACCGAAAAAGAATTACTTGTCGTAGTGTACGCTTTTGAGAAATTTCGGTCATATCTCGTTTTGTCCTAAGATCATAAGTGTTATACCGCCCATTCTGCTATAAAGTATCCTCTTTCGCTAAGAAAGATCTAAGCTAGACTGATGCTGGTGGATCATTTTGCACTAAGAATTGATGTTGTCATCCGATACCAAAAAAAGGAGTAGAGAATCGGCCGCCGATCTGCTTATCCAGACTGAAACCCTCAGCAAGATAAACTCGAGAACAAAGGAAATCAGGAAACATTTCCTCTCAAAACTCTGGATCGCTTTGCTCTCGTGTTGATATTACCCCATGGTTTTGCAATGTTCCGCTAAACTTACCGAAGGGGAATTTCATTGTCAAGGGAATGTCATCCCAACAGAAAAACAAGTTTTTCAAAGATGTCAAACACTACTTCTGGGATGACCCCTTCTTGTTCAAAATCTGTGCGGATCAAATGATCCGGCGGTGTGTGCACGGCAAAGAAGCTCTCGACATTCTCGAAGCTTGCCACAATGGACCCACCGGGGGACATCACGGTGCAAATCTCACCGCCAAAAAGGTCTTTATGCAGATGCCCCTTTTGGCCTTCAATATTTAAAGATGCAACAACAGTGTGTTAGAAAACGTGACTCGTGCCAACGACAAGGAAAAATTTCACAAAGGGATGAGATGCCTCAAAATTCCATCCAAGTTTGTGAAATCTTTGACGTTTGGGGCATCGATTTCATGGGACCATTCCCATCTTCTAGAGGCAACAAATACATACTTGTGGCTGTCGATTACCTATCAAAATGGGTTGAAGCAAAGCCTCCCACCACATGCCCGAGTAGTTGTGAAATTCTTAAATTCTCTTTGCAGACTTGGTGCCCCTCGTGCCATCATCAGTGATCGTAGGAATCAACTTTTTTGCAAGACCAGTTTTGCAAAGGTCATGCTTAAAATATGGAGTCACTCATTATCTTAAAACGTCCATTCTTGGTCATTTCCTATATCTTGTTTGTTGTACTTGAAGTAGCACCCCAAATGTTACTATTCCGCAGCTACCTGATTTTGGGGGTTGTTACACTGGATGACGCTCTTTGGGCCTTCCATACAGCGTACAAAACACCCATCGGGTGCACTCCGTACAAGCTTGTATATGGAAAGGCATTTCATCTGCCGATTGAGTTAG
Organism: Tanacetum coccineum; assembly: GCA_026074375.1. NCBI lineage: Eukaryota > Viridiplantae > Streptophyta > Magnoliopsida > Asterales > Asteraceae > Tanacetum > Tanacetum coccineum. The sequence continues at coordinate 23,958 of BQNB010077983.1, forward strand.
AGCACAAAGCTTACTGGGCCCATAAACATGCAAACTTTGATCTCAAAACCGCGGGTGATCAATGAAAAATTCAACTCAATGAATTAAGTGAACTGTGTGATCAAGCCTATGAAAATTCTTTGATTTACAAAGAGAAAACTAAGAGGATTCATGACGCAAAGATCAAAAACCGCGTTTTCAACGTCGGTGATCAAGTCCTCCTCTTTAACTCAAGATTGAAAATTTTCTCCGGCAAGTTGAAGTCCCGCTGGTCAGGACCATTTACCATTGTTCAAGTTTTTCCGTATGGCACCGTTGAGTTATCCCAGAACTCCGGGCCAAACTTCAAAGTAAATGGTCATCGTCTCAAGCACTACTTTGGAGGGGATATCCCTGCTATGGATATCCCGGACCTCCAAACCTTCCCTAAGGACAACTAAATTCAGGGAATTGGGTCAAGCTTAGTGACCCTAAACAAGCGCTTCGTGGGAGGCACCCCATGCTTATCCTAGTTTATCAGTAGTAGTAGTATGCTAGCTTAGTAATGAATAAGTGTTTAGTTGTTGTGAGGAGGCTTGCCTCTTTCCTTTTCCATGTTTTGTGTTTTGTGTTGTATTGTCCAGGATGTCTCGGATTTTTGAAGCCTCTCATGCTCGCGGTATTTGTCCTTCGATCACAAGAGCTTCACAATCCTCAGCTTCATTTAGGAATCCCGATATCCTAATCTTATCGACTAACGTTTATCTTTAAGCATAATTCATAAACGGCTTAGGATTTACGTAGAAACCCTTCGTAAAACATTGAGGACAATGTTTCATTCTAGTATGGGGGGATCTTTGATTTGATTGTAGCCGTTGTTTTCACGTAATCCCGTTTTTACCACCAAAATTTCAAAAAAATAAAAAAATTTCAAAAATAAAATAAGTGTTTTGTCATAATTTTGACTTTCCTGCTGGGTAGAATAAGAGTAAATTTTGACTCGATCGAGCGTGTTGAGCTCTAGCTTGTTCCTTAACTTTTAGACTAAGCATTCACAAATATTCACGAAGAACGAAAATGATGTGTTAAGTAGGAGTTGGGATGCTAAACAAGGATTATTTGGAAATCTTAAAAGCTCATGTGTGTAATTTGTCGCTTTTTCTCCCATAAGCTCTTAACCTGATTAATATACGTGCTACTTTTGGAGATTAAACTTAAATCAATAATTTTTATGTAGTATATAGCAAAAACTTTAGCCTTAGTTCAAATTTATACTTGAATTTTTCAAAAAGACGTTTTTCCCTATGTAAAAAATGATGAAAAAATGCAAAATATATAATAAATATAAACCTGTGGGTCTGATAAAAGTTTGCTGCATCTTGCCGGCTCACAACCGATGTTACAGCCTTCTAAAGAAAGCCCATAGTAAGAATAATAATCCGAGACTGATAAAAGTTTGCTGCATCTTGCCGGCTCACAACCGATGTTGCAGCCTTCTAAAAAGGTCGAGGGTTACAATGGTTAATTTTAAGTGTGAAAAAAGATTCATTTCTGTTAAACTTATATGCTTTGAACTTTTGGCTCATTATAATTTTAATACAGCTATGTTTGCGGAATAGGGAAAAACCTAAGAGTTTTGAACTAAGGTCCGTGAGTCCCGATACTGTTCTATTGTGGTAGGTGTTCAAAAGCCTGGTCACTTAACCGCAAGGTTGGGATGTGCCGAGACGAAAGTCGCTACATGGGATGATCTCGCCTTCAAACTTATTATTCTCGGGTGAAACGTGAAACATAGAATGTTGCAAAACGTTGATCCATGGTTGAAATTCAAAATAGCACACACACCTTAAGATATAAATTGTCGGGAGTGAAAAGTTTACAAATTGCAAATATGAGTAGTGTTAGCATCTTAACTCATATTTAACGGTGATTTCGTTTTAAGCTTGGTTTGGAATAAGTGAAAAGTCGGGAACGATGAATTTATCCTTTTTGGGGTATTCTCGGATCGAAATGCATCTTGTTTTATGATCCTTTAAAGTTAAAAAATAACGAAAGTCAAACGTTATAGTTAGTTGATTAATGAAAAATGAAAAATACAAAAAGATGTGTAGGAATAAGTGTATATATATAAAAATGGTAAAGACGGAGATTTTCAAAACTTATGAGTCTTTAACTCCCTTGATGAACACTTAGCTACTTTTTGAGGTTATTAGTCGAGGGTGATTGAGATTTTTAGTTTTCTAAATGCTTACTTCATAACATTGCGTGAGGACACGACAATACCTTAGTATGGGGGATTTTTGGTATGTGTTTAGTTACACATACCTTTTACCTTTAAAAACAAGTTAAAATAACCAAAAACGGACTTAAAATGCCAAATATATGCTTGTTTTGCTAATTATGTTGTGCAGGAACGGATATCTAAGAAAATGACGAAAAACGAAGCCAAAACGACAAAGCCGGACATAGAATGGAAAAGTGTGGTAAAGACAAAGTCAAGACAAATCCCAAGTGTGAAAAAGTCAACCAAAGTCAACCCCGACAAATCCAAAGTCAAAAAGTGAAGAAAAATAAGCTTAGGGGCTAAAATTGCCAAGTCCCTAACTTTTTTAATGAAGGAAAAGAAGAAAATACTTGCAAAGGTTAAAACTGCCAACTCTCCAAAGAAATACCACATGGGCCAATTCTGCCAACCCTCCAAAAGTTATAACTCACAAGGACCATGAATGAAATAACACTTATAACATTGGGGGACCTTTTCTGTCAAATCCCCAAACGTTTATAAACACAAGGACGAAAATTGCAAGAAACACTATAACCATGAGGGACTAGTTGTGACAAACTCCCAAACCCACACCCCGTTTTTAAATTACTGTACATCTTCTTGATTTATTTCCCGCCAAACTCATAAACCCCATATCTTGTCACTTTCAGCTTCGTTGACCTCCCCACAACACTCCAAACCCATCACAATAACAAACCCCACCCCCCACATGGTCCTTGTCCACGGTGGCAATCCAAAAACCCTTAATTCGATCAAAGGTTGAGATCACTTTGAGTGGGCAGCACTCAAAACCAAGGGCCAGGATTTGTTTTGTGTTTACACACTCACAACAAGCACAAAGAGCTGTTTATGTCTCTACAAAGAAGCACACAAGGAAGAGGACAAGAAGAGAAGACAAAAGTCCAAACCCTAGCTCGTTTCTATATAAGCTTTTGTAAGCCCTTGAGGCAAAGAGTTAGAGTTTTAGTGTGTAGTTTTTTAGTCTAGTTCAGCTTTAAGCTTTCAAGTTGTGTAACTTTTATGTACTTGTGTTTTAAAGATTAATGAAAATTCAGTTTTAAGTTTTAATTTTTAGTTCTTAAGTTATCTCAAGTCTTTTAAGGCTAATAACAAGCCACTTCATAATCTGTTTAACTTTAAGACAAGGATTTAAGAAAAATTAAAAAGAAAAAAAAGGGGTACTGTTTGATAAGCTAATGGATGAATGAGCAAACTTGGATGGCTCATTGGTTTGCTTAGTATAGCTTATTTATAAGCTTGGGTAGGATTAGAGCTTATTTAGGTTTCACATAATCCTGTTTTGAGCAAGGATCAAAGGTATACTTCTTTTTAAATTTTTGCTTAAAGTTACTGTAGCATAGCTTATTTTCAGCTTTTTTATGCTTATTAGTGTTTAGTTATGCTTAAAAATGCCTCTTAATTGCTCTTGTCTCATTTACTTGTAATTTGCATAAAACTGCCTTAAAATTACTTGTAACTGCTTATTGGCTTATTTGCTTAGTTAGGTGCTTATTTGCTTTGTATTTTTGCTTTTTAGTACTTAGTATTGTCTATTTAATATTTGTCCTTAAATTTTTTAGCTTAAAGCTGTCCCTAATAGTTTTAAAATCCGTTTTTAAAATATAAAGGGGTGTTTGGGTTAAGCCCAAAATGGGTCAAAATGGCATGGTTATGGGTTGTGGGCATGTGGCCAACTTTGGCTAGCAGTATTAAGCTCTTGTGTGTCTGTTTTCCAAAATTTTCAAGTCCTTAAAGTGTTTTTCAACTTTTTTTAAGTGTGCCCTTAAGTCTGTTGGTTTTAAAAGAGACCCAAAGAGCTTATTTGGATAAGCTCTTGTAATCTTGAGTTGTAGTGTTAATTTGGTGTCATTTGTGTGTGCAAGAACCAACTAGCCAAAGCCTTAGGAGTCCTTGTGTTTTGTTCAAATCTGTCAACATTTTTTTAAGTTTTTCAAAAGTCAAATTGCCTATTTCTTTTTGCAAAAATCAGCAGCTTTAAAGTGTTTTTAGAAGCTTAAAATTTGAGCATAAGCTCACCTTAAGCTATGCTCAATCTGTCTTAACTTTATTTTTCATTTTGAGCTTATTTGACAGCTTATTTTAAGCTGTCAAATTAAGCCCCCCTTTTTTAGTTCATTTCCCCTGGTGCTAGGGGCTTATTTTCAAGCCCACTGTTCTAGCTTATTAGGGGACCTTAGCTCAAGCTTTTGGCTTTTCTAAAAAGCCAATAAGCTCTTTTATAAGTCCCCTTAGTTGTAGACCTTAGCTTGGCCTCTAGGTAGTTTAAATTTAAGCTCAAATTAGGGACTTGACTGTTTCATTTAGTTAGTGTAGTAAATAGCTTAATTTCTTTTCTAGCTTATTAGGGGCTTATTAGTGGTTGATTTTAGCTCTTACTTGCTTATTAGGATTATTTGTGGCCTGTGTTTGCTTATTATTCACTTTCTTTGCTTATTGTGTGTTTAAAGTCCAAATCAAAAAGCCAATTTTTGCCTTAGCTCAATTTGAGCAAACTGCCAACAAAAAGCCCTTTTTCCAGCTTATTTTTAGCTTTTCTCAAAAAGTCGTAGTTATAAAAAATGATAAGCTCAATGTGCTTAACAAGTTTGGTTAAAAAGTTTTTCTAAAAAAAAAGAGGAGATAAGAGGAAACCCGGGTGAGCAAGACTCGAACCAGGGTCTCAACCCTCAATACACCTCTTTTATAACAAACACTCTTACCGCTGTGCCCTTGGGTCTTTTCTGTTAGACCCTTGGGCACTTTGGTATATAAGGGCGTTTTTGCCCATTTAGCTATAAGCTCTTTCCAGCTTATTTTGAGCTTATTCATAAGCTCAATCTCGGGTTTCTTATTTTTCTTAGGTTAGTTTTAGGGTCTAGTATTTTAGGTAATTTTCTCAGAATTTTTAAAATTAGTTTAGTATTTTTTATAATTTAATTTCTTTAAAAGTTTTAAAAATTCATAAAAAATACAAAAATTATCAAAAAAATATTTTTCTTTTTTAGGAAATTTTCTTTAGTCATATTTTACGTAGGAAAAATAGAAAAACTTTCGTAGGGTTAATTTTGCAAACTTTTGATTTTTAAAGAACGGGTCTCGGGCACGGTTCTTGTCTTGACTCGTTTTTGGGTCAAACGACCTCCGTTTTCAGTCTAGTTTTTTTTAAACTTCGTTATTTGTCATTTAGAATCTATTTTAGCTTTTAAATTTGTTTTAGGGTTTAATTTGCAAAATTTAGGTTTTTGACCCTCGTTTTTCGTGCCCGTTTTAGGATTTAAGTTATTTAGCTTTCATTTTTAGGTTTTTCTCAATCGTTTTTGCTTGTTATTGATTAATTTAGATTTTTACACTCTCAAATCATTAATCTCATTCAAACTCCAATTTTCCGACTGTATCGATTCTCAAGCACAGCCTCGTTGGGGATAAACGACCCGGGGATATTCTATACTACTTCTTGGTTTCATTGATTGTTTTTAGATTATACTTATTATATATATTTTATTATATATTATATATATAAAATGTGTAGTTTATCACCAATCACCTGGCTTTGCTTATGTTTAGCTTTCTTTGCTTATTGTGTCTATAAGCCAAAATTCAAAAAAGCCTTGTGCCTTTAATTGCAAGCAATCTGTCTGTTTGTTTTTGCTTATAAGTGTGCTTATTGGTGTTTCAAACCCCAAAATAAGTGGGGCTTATTGAAGCTTATTGGCAAATCACCAAGGCTGTGGGCCCCACTTGGCCTCAAGAACAGCTTAAGGAGCTTAAAATTAAGCCCCAAAAGCTGTCCCAACTGTTTGCAAAACAGTTATAAGTCCTTTGGCTTATTCCATTTTTT
>BQNB010077984.1:0-25658 GCA_026074375.1 Tanacetum coccineum
CTCTCTAGATATTCTCTCTCATGTGTTTCTCTCTCTAGAAACTAGCCCAATCACAAGAATCATCATCGTGTTATGAAATAAACGATCATACAGCTATGAATAAGCTAAGAAGCTTGAGCTTAACACCACCTAAGAACCAATAAGCCACAAATTGTTTTGAGCCGTGAGCTTATTTGTCAAAATAAGCCATGGAAATTTTTGAATTTTGAGCTTATTACCACAAAACAAATCACAATCCACCCGAGGCTCTGATACTAAATGTCGGTGCCAAATAATCACTTCACTTCATACGTTGTTACATGGATTGAACAAGAAAATAAGAAAGAAGATAAGAAGATGTTTAGAGAGAGAAGTTAGAGAGAGAAAGTAGAGAAAATGAGAAGTTTACTTGCAAGACAAAAGTTTACAAATGAACCAACCACCTCTCCTTCCTTGGAGAGGTGTATTTATACATAGACTGAAAGGCTTGCTTGCCTTTAGTATTTTTACGGGCCGGGCTCGGGATTACTTGGGCTTTCGCCCGATACACGTGACCGATTAGCTTACATAAGCGAGCCCATTTACCCGATCTAGCCTATTACAACGTTACTTAATTAAATGACTGAGACCTAATATTCTTAATGAACGAACTTCCTTGTTCGACTCAATATTTTGAGGCTAACAGAGTCACATTTATGTTAAGGACGACGCATTTGAGTAGGTGCATTTGATGCATTATGGCGCATATGTGCAAATGGAGCATATATCTTGATGGAGAAATTGATGGCGCATATATTGATAAATATGCGCCGTGTGTCATAAATGTGTCAAGTTCATTTTGGTAAACTCAAGATAATCAGTTCAGATTGGTAAAGTAGGTATATGGTTCAGTTTGGTAATTGCATTAAAATACTAGGCATGTTATTTATTCGAAAAAGGTTTGTGGGTTTAGACCCATCAATATAGGAGAGGCACCCCATCATAGATCAATCATTACAAATAATCATTATCATTAATTACATTTATATCATAATTCAATCTTTAATCATTAAATAATCATTGTTATCATATTTAATTATGAGCAATGCTACATCCACGAACAATTTACAAAAAAATATCCACATAATGACTTGGCATGTATTGTGTTCCAATCATATTGCATCATAGTTTCTCTTTCTTCATTTTTACCGTCCATAAATAGTTGCCAAATCATTATGTGGATATAATTTTGTAAAGTTTTTGTGGATCTAGCATTATATTTTTTGATTTTGACATTGTTATTTAATTATTTTTTTGATTTTGTACTTAAGCTTTTGATCATTTAAATGCATATTTCACTAGTACACTTACATGCATATTTCATGATAATGAATACTTTTTTTCCTTTTCTTCTTTTTTTTTTCTTTTACAATCAATAATGTAAACAATGAATATGCAAAACAGACATAAGAAACTGCATTGGTGTTTTCCCACCTTTCTCATTCTTGCAAATTTTCTTTTGTGGTAATTAGTAATATGTTAAGTAATTAATTACGGTGGTTAGATGTTATATTTTTTATTGTTTTCGATGTAAAAAGTTTATAAAAGTCAATTAATATGATTTGACTGCACAAATAAACATGTTTGTATTATTTTAATACAAAAAGTTTGAATAGTCTAGATTTAACAGGCTGTCAAGTAGGTCCAATGGTTAAATGCTGGTCAACCCTGGGGTGTAAACCATAAGACCCTTTGAAAAATGATAAATCTTCCTATATTCTCTTTCTACAAATCATTCTACTCATGTAATTGATGCATTTGCAAAAATGATTGGATGAAATGGATTGAGATCCTCTAAAGTTTGTGTCTAATGTTTTGTCATGTTGAACCAATGAAATAAAAGTAAATAAACTAGTGGGGTCATAATAAATAAAATATGTGATATATTAATTTACCTACTCTCACAACATATGAACTTGAGAAGAACATGAGAAAGTTGAAAATGAGAGGATCCTAATCCAATAATGAAAAAGAAAAACTGAATTACACTTGTAATATTTATTTTGATTTAAATGCTATATAACCCTATGAGTTTGATTTTGCAAACAATAACGCGTTCAAAAAGTTCATCCATCTGTAAAACATATTTGAGAACCGAAATGAGTCCTCGGGTGAAGTATAACCCTTAAAATGCGACTTGAAACCGAACTGCAAACAGCATCGATATACAATGGTCTTGATCCTCAGTCAATTATTTTAATACATGTTCATAGGGTAAATAGCTTTGAATATTTCTCAATTTGTTGTAATATCCACTGTATTCTGCCTCTGCTGTAACAGCCTAACATGCATTGTAAGTTTGTAACCAACTATCCTTCCCGTTTAGACATGTTTACAACAACAACAACAACAACATACCCAATCCCGCAGAAGCAGGGTATGGGGGAGGTAGAATGTAGACAGGTCCTACCCCTACTCTCGGGTAAACCCGAAAGTAGAGAGACTGCTTCCAGGGAGACCTCCGGCACGTGGGAGTGTGCTAGTGAAGAAGAAAGCATGAGCGAGAAGCATGAAAAAAGGATAAAAGGACCGACATATACGAACAACCATAGAAGCAAATCGCATAGACAAAAGGCAAACACACGAATCCAATAAGCAAAAGAAAAAGCCCAAAACAGCACACACACAAAGGGGCAAGGTCAAGAAATGCGAACCAGCAAACTAAACAGGCATACACGCAACGACAAACTAACAATGGCAAGGAGAAGACATAAAAGCAAACCCACCAAGAAGCAAAAACAAAAAGAAAAAAGCCAAGCAAACAAGCAACAAAACCAACAAGCAAAAACAATCAGGCATAAAGCATAAAAGAAAAGAAGCTAAGGCAGCGCAAACAAAGAAAGGCCACAATCTGTGGGCAAAACAAATGGCACAAGACAAGCTAAAAAAAACGCATGAGGAAGGCTACTAAAGGCACCTAAACCATCTATAGTTTAGACATGTTTACAAATAGGTTTAATTCTCTAATTCCCCAAAGATAATATCTAAATACTACATATGCAATTGGTATCAGGACCACACTAAAAAATCAAGAACTTACAATTGTTTATCAACAAATTCAATCAGATAAAAGACAGACAAAAAGAATCACTGAAACAAATCAAACCAAATATCTCTCTTAACCGATGTCGTAAAAGGAAGAAAAAAGTATTTGAGTACAGATAAAAAAAAGGGAAGAATCTGATATATGTAAGCAAATCCACGACAACCAGGGAGGCAGATTGGCAACAAAGATCGAAGACGGGACGATCAGCCAATTGACAGATCAACTTGATTCATGACGATGACCATACGACTTGCAGATCAGCTTGATTTCAGTGATGAAAAGGTGATTCGATCTTTAATTTTTGCGACGACCAGTGATTAACAGATCAGTTTTACTTCCGGCCACAGCGACTTACCATAATTCCACAATGTTTAGAAGATGAAGATGATAAAACGTTCGCTTAGCATAAAGAAGAGGGAAAAAGGAGCAATATTGTTTTAGCAGACGAGAAAAATATGTTTTTATACCCAACCCCAGTGACAGGTTTTAGAGTATCTCTGTATTTCAGAGTCTCAAACTCAATTTTGTAAACCCACTCCAATCAACCAAACACTCAATTTGGAAACTGAACATTTAAATGCATTTCTCCATTTCCATATCTATTAAACAAACAGAACCTACAAAATAATGATAGCAAATTGCAATATCTTAACTGTTTAAAACTACTGATCATAATATGCAATATCGCCTGGTTTCAGTCAAGCCATAACAATCTAATCAGAACCCCCTAACATACAACTGTTAGCTACAAGAACAACAAGACCAAAGTTTCACGTGAATCTTCTTCCTGCAGCAACAAACAAAAAGAAACCATGTGGAGCAGGGACTCAGGAGCATAAACATTCACTCGGTGTCAGCAACTCCATTCTCTTCAACTTCGTTCTCATCTTCATTACCATTTTCGTTTGCTTCTCCATTTTCGGTTGCAGGCTCGTCTGTTTTGCTCTTTTTAGCTTCCTTTGCTTTAGAAGAGTCTGACTTTCTTTTAGTGTTCTTTTGCTTAAACTCTGGAAGCATAAACAAAGGGTTGTTAGCAAATCAGTCACTATCCTCTGGGTTAAACAGCATTTGGTATTAAAGGTTATAGACAACAATGAAGATAGTCACAGTATATTAAACCAAGTCTAGATTCTGTCTTTTCCTTGCCTTTTGGCCTCTGCGATATAGAATACTGATAGCAATCCCCCAAAAATATTTTCACCCTACACATCAGACCCAACCCCTCCCTCTTCTCGAGGTCATAACTCATCTTTACAAGTAAACGCTATAGTGGGATCAACCCTAAATCTGAACACAAATAAAAATCCTTTCACTTACAGAAAAAAACATGCCCTTGTATCGGTCGCTTATATCTGTAGACCCAATAATATCTAATATTCTTCTTACCACCATTGCAATCATTAATATTAATAGCTTAACGCAGCTGAACTAACTTCATTTAGCTTCTCAAAAAATGCTGAGAAAGCTAATAGTTTATAAGAATGAAATAGTAACAAATAAAAGCACATATATACTTCAATTTTAGAAATGGCCAACCTTCAAGAGAGGTTCTTAGAGAAGCAATAAATTCTGGAAACTCGATCTCTTCAAGTGCCTTGAATACGTCTTCAGCATTGATGGTTTGCCTCTTAGATTCCTTGCATATATCATTTGCCCTGCAAAATTGCAATGGTACTGAATTATTGCAAGTTTACAACACAAAGCTTTATATTTCCACATAAATAACGCATTGTAAATATATAACATTAGCATGAATTTCTAAAATACAGTTCCATCTTATTATACTCCCATTAGAAACGTACTAATAGACACTCTATAAATTTAATCAACACGAATCATTTCACCCTTAATGAATATTACAACAACCATACCCAATCCCGCCTGAACGAGGTATGGGGTTCACCCAATACATATTGTTAGCCACAAATACAGTTAAAATGTTTTCTACTTTAGAAATTAAACTGCGACATTTCACAGTCAACAGATATGCATTTCGTCTAAAAAATTTAAACCAACTTGAACCTACAAACTATGACTTAGCAATTCGTTTAAAAAAGTGAAAACAATTGTAAGGTTAAAAAATTAGATTATTTCAACTCAAGGTAACAACTCCAAATCTGCAATAATGCATCACCCTTTCCAATCCCATGGAAAGACTATCATTTGCCTAATAAACTTTACAACAGAACTCTACTTGAGAAGTGTTTGTGAATGCATTTCGAAAGTAATTATCTGATTACTGCATTTCCAAGATACCTAAAATCATTTTACTACACCTCATTTTGTGAATATCTTTTTGTAAACTTTATGTGGATTAGTATTTCTCTATACATATAGTTTCAATATTTATAGATAGGGGATGTTTGTTTAAGCTTATTTGGTTGGCTTATGAGCTTATTGAATTTTTTAAAAGCTCATTAGCTCAAGTTGATAAGATTGTAAGCCCAATAGTTTGATCTTATGAGGTCCTCGAAAATTCAATAACCCCATAAACCGGCCAAATAACCTAAAACAAACAACCCCCATAGGAAAGTCCCATCCACCTAGGACCGACTAGTCCCTGCCTACGCCTATTACTTACTAGCTAAGTGGTAGTCGACTAGCGCTTTTGGCAACCATGTTTGTGTATAGTGAATATGTTTCTAATTATCTAATCCTTCAAGGGTCAAATAAACAGTTTGACTACTGAGTATCATATTATCGCAACTTGATATCATAAATGCAAAAGCACACCCAAAGACTACCTCCTAAGTAAACTTTCCTAATGATTACATACCACATAAATACTTTACAATTCAACAAGTTCAACCATCAAAATTAAATACAGAACGATTAATAAGATAGAAAAGTTTGATTACTAACGTCGCAGAAAGGTAATGAATGAAGATTCTAGCACTTTCGGAAAAAGCCGAAAGAGAATCCTTCAAAACTTGAATATCAGCACCCTCTTGCGACAGTTGAGACAGTTTTTCTTTCACTACTCTCCTCACTACCGCCTTTGGCAGCTCCTCTGCTTCTCCTATCACTTTCTCCGTCACCATCGCTGTCGCCGTCGCTGTCGCCGTCGCCATCACTTGTTTTGTGAATCTAGGGTTTCTTCCCGCCAATTGTTGTTTTGGGGATATGGGTTTTATGCGGAAATGGGAGGCTCCGATTTGTTGACCGGATTATCATATATTATATACACCTTCCTGTTTTGGTTTTATCAATATAAGTCCCTACTTTAATATTTAATCACCTAAAAGAAATTTAGAGTGTGTTTGGTTTGTAAATAAGCAAAAGAATCCGCGCATTGCGGCGGGGCTAATTTTTTCCCGAATAATTTTTTTTTACGTTTCGGGGGTTTTTTTTGGGCGATGCGTTATGACGGGGCTAGTTTTTAATATTTTCTTTTTTTGTATGATTCGGGGAAAAAAAATTGCGTTAGGACGGGTTAATTTTTTCTCGAATATTTTCTTTTTTTGGGACGGTTTTGAAAATTTTTTTAAGGGAATTTTTGTGTAAGAAAATCGTAAATAGTTAAAGGTGAGGGTCCGTTTTGTATTTTTTTTTACTTTGGGCCGGATTTTAGGCTATTTTTGGCTAATTTTTTCCCGAATATTTTCTTTTTTTGTACGATTCGGGAATTTTTTTTTGCGTTGGGACGGGTTAATTTTTTCCCGAATATTTTGTTTTTTGGGACAGTTCGATGTCTTTTTTTTGGGCCAATGAATGTGAAAAAGTTGTGAACAATAAAAACTTGACGTATTTTTTTTGTTAATTTTTTACGGGATTTTTTGTGTAAGAAAATCGTAAATAGTTAAAAGTTGAGGGACCGTTTTGTATTTTTTTTTACTTTGGGTCAGATTTCAGGCTAATTTTGGGTTAGTTTTTTTTTTTTTTTCAATGAATCTGTGCAAAAGTTTGAACAATAAAAACTTGACTTAAGCTTTTTTTTAGATTAATTTTTTACGGAGGATTTTTTGTGGTAAGAAATCGTAAATAGTTAAAAAGTTGAGGGACCGTTATATGTATTTTTTTTTTACTTTGGGTCAGATTTTTTTGAGGGCCACATTTTAAGCGAATTGTTTAGGCTAGTAGTCGACACACGTGTATATTATAATCAAATTTTTTTATAAGCTTATGTGTGGGCCTCTATGATTAAATATTGTTTTTTATTTTTTGCAATATGTGTTTTTTTCTTAATATAATGGGTCTCACACATTACGTTAGAGTGACTATAACACTTATTTTTTAAAAGTTATTCAGGTTATCGAAATGTTTCTTCGCGTCTTTTTTTATCTGAATACAATCGGAAAGAGTACCATATCAATTATTTTAAAGTTATTAGGTATCGAAGATGTTTTCGCGGGTATTTTTTTTATCTGAATAAATCGGAACTTTTGTAATATTTTTTTTCCTCCTATTTTATGCATACAAATTAAAAAAAAACAAAAACAAAATAGTTTAAAAAAAAAAACTAAAATCGGGCTGACTCAAAATAGGAGCCCATTACTATAGCACTGTGGTCCACTGTCAAAACGACAGTAGATTTGTCCACAAATGTGTAATATAGTAATGAGTTTGGAAAGGTATTAGAATTCGGTATATGTTTGAATAAATAGTATCAAAGAAAAATCATATACCATATTAACTAACTATATAATAGTTTTATAATTGATTTGTATAATTAGTTGCTTATTCTATGATAAAAAAAATAACAAAAAGAGTGAAAATATTTAAAACTTGTGGCTGCGAAAGAAAGACACTCGTTAAAATGAGTTAAATCCACCCTTTTATTGGATTGAGGGCCTGTTTGCTAGGTGGGTTTTGATATGAAGGAGTGGATTAATAAAAAAAAAGTTGTTTGGTAGATAGGTTTCGGTTTCAAAGATTGATATGAAGTCATAGATTCATAGTAGGAGATATAGGTGGGTTTTCTAATTTATTCCCTATCTATTGTACACTTTTCTTCCTCATATAAAAATTTAACCTCATTCATGCTCCTTTAAGTGATGATAGCTCTGCAACCTTTTTTTTATACTGTCTGTTCCCATTATCTCATTTTTGTAAACACACATCGTCACTATCTTCTTCGTTGAGCAGATCTGATCGGGTACAAGAGTCACAAACCGAAAGTTTAATTGTATTTTATCACTTTTTTTGTTGTTGTGCTTCCATCTTCAGTCGTCATAATAGATCGTTATCTAGATAGTCGTTTCTTTATTTCCTTTCACGGGTCATCGTTGTTTTCTTCACTAGTTGTGTAGTTTAATCAAGCGTATGATAAGCCATACTAATATTTGATTTCTGAAATTATTTATGAAGGATTAGGGGTGTGCATGAAACCGAAAAACCGAACCTAAACCGAAAAAAACCGAAGAATCGAAACCCAAAAAACCTAAACCGATTGAAAAACCGATGGTTCGGTTTTCGGATTTTGGAAAAACCGAAGTTTTTGGTTCGGTTTGGTTTTAGCATTAAAATAAAACCGATATAAACCGAACCGACCTTTATAAACAATGGACAAAATAATTGTGATCGAAGCTAATGGACGTATGAAATGCTCAAATATAGGTTGAGCTTCAGTGTCATGAGCTTAGTGCAACAGTAATCTGGTTTTGTGATTGTTGGCATATGTTGTAACATCACGGGAAAGTCTTGCGGTCCTGCATAATTTAAATACATAAACCTATGAATTCACCAACAATTTTGTTGACGTTTTAAGCAATGTTTTCAAGAGGTCAATAGGCACGAGGTGCCAAGGATGCATTGGATTATGTTTTGGATTGCACTGTTAAAGATTTATGTGCATCATGTTTTGGGAAATCTATGTTATCTTTTGTAATATTAAACAAAGAACAAGTAAAGCTATAAGCTTTTGTAATATGTATTTTATTTAAATCCAATGTATCAACTTAAACGACTTTTGTGTCGTTCTTATATATATCTTGTGCTGTTGATCTTGAAGTAACACGCCCCGGATCCTTATTCCGCTGCGACCCATTTTGGGGGTGTTACACATACTAATATTTGATTTATGAAATTATTTATGAAGGATGAAGGAATATTTTAAGATGAAAGAAGAAGATAGACAATTCTATGTAGTTATTTTATTTAAAGTATTAAAAGAGAATGGGCCCACCAATTCTAGTATTAAACCAAACAACAACATTGCAAACAATTCATTTGCTTTCATTCCATCATAAAATGATACCTATACCGATAGCGATTCACATGTACAAACCAAACACACCCATTCTTTCAATCCATTCCGTGTAATTAATGCAAATGATGTGTACCAAATAATAACTTGTATATGAGGCGTTCAGACCCGTGCGATGCACCGGGCTCCGTTCTTGGGTAAAATCGTACTTTTACTTCTACGAAGTATGATATAAGTTTAAATTTGGGGGTTTGGTTAGAAACACGGTTGCAAGTAGTTTCACGCGTAGAGCACGCGTAATGAAATAATGTGAGGTTTAATATGAGTTCAAGCATTGTTAAGTGCACCTGGTTTGTGAAGCGTTTGGTTTAACTAATAATGAGAACATTTGAATTCCTAAAGCAGACGACTTGTTCTAAAGATTACAGTTTTAGATAGATTCTGCAACTTTCTCAAGACTTTCTTTTATGCAACGATTATTCTTGCAACCAAACAACCTTTTCAAATGTCCTTTTTCGGGAAAAAAAATGGCAACCAGACACCTTTTATATGTCACACCCCTAAAATCGGACTAGCAGCTAAAAGGTAACATTAGGGTGCGACGTCATGGAACAAGAAGTACAAGTTACGGAAAACGACCTCAAAATGAGACGTTTTAAAATACATTTCAAAATGTTTCACATTCGATACTTTAAAAACACCTGAGTTTGCAAATAGGTCCCAACAGTTTCAATAACACACAATGTCTTCAAACATGACATAAGTTTAGATAAAAATTTCCATCGAATGTAAATAATAGAAATTCTTTACAAAACACAATATTTTCAAAAGAAGTTTCATCGAATGTGTAAAAATGCAGAGTCGCCAAAGTTCATATCCGTGCGGCTTCCCTCCGAGCAATATACTTGAAATCCTGAGATAAAACATGCTAAAAAGTCAACAAAATTGTTGAGTGAATTCATAGATTTTATATAATTAAAGCAGTGATTGAGTAAAATCAAGTAATGTTATTGAAATCAAACAGTTTAGTAGATCACAAGATTTAAGTAATAGCAGACTAATGAAACACATTCATTAGTCCAAAAGAATTATTATTGCACTAAGTTCATGACACGAAAACCTTAACATGTACTTCAATCAATGGATTGGTAATAACAAACAAGTATTCGAGGTTTGCGCCCCACGATAGTGTAGGATGTTGGCAAACACCCTAGAAAGTATTTCAAATGTTAAATGCGCCACATGGTTATCTAGAAACCATAATTCCGGACGAGGATTGTCAGTCCCGATAGACCTATCCACAACACTCACGCTTACTACATTAGCAATTAACGGTTCATGATTGAAAGAGGACTTAAGTGGCAATAGAGACACCTAGGCAATAATATCAGGCAATAATATCCGGTATAGCATACAGTTTTTTAAATTCTTGTGTCCAAATGTAAAACATAGCATGTATCTCTCCCTATGGAGTTTGTAAAAGCAATTAAAAGAAAATGGGTTATGAACGCACCTTATGCGAAATGGCAAAATCAACAATATAGTCGCTGAAGTAAATCAAACACCCTAAGTGCAACCTAAAATAAATGGCGCAACTTAGCAAAATAAACAACTAACACTCACACAAATGAAAATTAAATAATTTTTTTTATATAAAACGATTTTCTTTAACCGGAACAAGTATGGCATTGCGTCCTAAATTTATAGGTCAAAATTACTCAAGACTCAAGTCCTAATCTGAATTAATATTACTTCTAAGACATGTATTATGTTTACATCTTAACCAATAATTTCTACAAGTGCCTACATTGGTTTTACGTCAAACAATTTCTTTATTTACCAAAATTCTGAAATTTACCCAACTTTGAAAGTACGTAATTCAAATTTCGTAATTGATTAAAGTACGAGGTTTTCGCTTACATAAAGCTTTATGAATCTATTTTACAGAAATGTGGGGCCTACAGACCAAAAAATTTAGAGCCTGAGTGAAATGACTAATTTACCCTTCAATACAAGTGCTGGTCATTTTCTAAAATTTACATCTTTACCATTTTAACATATCTCTTAAAGCGTACATCCGATGAGGACGAAACACGCGGTCAAATTTAAGTTGACTCGATACTTAGAAGCTACAGTTTTACTAATTTGGGTGTTAGTATACAATTTTTTTTGACTTATTATGGTTTTAAATTCAGGTCGCGCAATTTGACTAGTTTTAGTAAAGTGTCAATATCTCACCCATACAAAATAGTTATCGCCCCATCCAAATGGCTATGTGTACCTAAGATATATACCTAGGTCATCATTAACTTTTCCAGAACTTCTCAAGCCAAAAATATTTCCTTACACACTAAACTATCTAGCATTTCAAACTGTCCCAAAGAAAGTGTGGCTAATTTTTGTAGCTTACGAAATCGAACACCTTTTGAAATCTATAGATGATATTAAAGTGAGGCCAGTTGGAGATGATACCTCTAAGTGTCCTCTACATGTATCATGATTTTGTTTTAAAGAGTTTGCACAAAAACATGGAGTTAAGCTCCATTTCCTAACACTGGGTCTGATTCTACTAGTTTTAGTAAATCGGTCGTATCTTACTCATCCGGAAGAGATACGGCTCTATCCAAAGAACCACATGGACCTAAGACCTAGACTTATGTTTCTATCAACTTTCCCAGGGGGTTCATTACCAAAAATATATCAAAAACAACCTGTTTAGCTACTGATCTAAAAATAATCCCAAAAACTTTAACAAATCCAATCCAAACACCATTTTAATTCCTCTAAAACCATATACAATGCCATACCTAAGGAAAATCACCATTCCCCAATATAGATGATTTTATTGAGTACATTGCTTCAAACGAAGATCTAACAGGCTAGTTTCCAAAATACTAAATACAAAAGGTTATCTCTTATTGTATACTATTATACTTATCAATTTTAATTTGCTAGAAAATAAGAAATTGGTATTGGTTCTCAGACTATGGTCTTATTCTATACAAAATGATAAGAAATTATTTTTGTAAAAGAATTGGAAGAGAACACAAAATCAATTATGGTAATTTGTTTTTTAATTTATAATAAAATGAATATCTGTTTCAAAAATTTTTATACAATGTAAAGAAATTTTCTTGTCATATTTTCCAGTGATGTACGTTGTTGACTTACAAAGACGTTCTTATTATCAAAAGTGTTATGATCCTGACTGCAGAGGTTGAGTATAATCAAAAATTAATAACTTATGTTAAAATGTTTGTTTACATATCTGAATATATAACAAGCTGTTTTAATAATTCTATTAGGTTATCGATCTCCTTTTCGTACACTTCCAGAAAGCATATTATGTGATTTTAATATAATAATCAAAGAAAACACTAAAGATTCATTAGATGAAAATGTGATAATTAGCTCTGATAAAGAATTCTGGTGGCGTGAAGCAATTTTGGTTGCAGAAAATCTTGAAAATATGCCTAGAAAGATAGATTTTTCAAAAGAGGTTAGTATTATTATCTAACATATTCTTTTGAAATTATAATATTTAAAATATTGTAAACATCCTTTTGAAATTATAGGAAAATGAAATATGGGATGTAGGGATAATAACCGCTGGATTAATGCTGAAAATACAGACAAAGAGATTGAATAATCCAAGAAATTGAAAGCATTGAAAGTTTTGACATGTTTTTAAGATATTGAATAATCCTGAGAATACAGGTAAAGTATAGATGTTTTTGTTTCTATTTTTCTTCATTGTAATAAATATTTTCTGACTTCTCAACACATATGTATTATGATAATAACAGATGATTGTAAAAAATTGATAATAGATAATCAAAAATGTATATTATTATTGTGACTTTTCTAATACAAAATATTATTATAAAATATAAATTTTGAAATTTTCTAAGGTTATATATTCTCATAATTTACATCAAATCCTCTTAATATTTTATTCTATGACTACTTTTGAAATATTGGATGAATTAACAAAGGTTGCTGATTCTTTTTGCGTGCAAGATCGTATAAAGGTGTGGTTTGTTCAAAAGGCGGTGTAGAAGAAGCTTAGGTCATGGTATTTTGTTGCTTTTCTCCTATTAATGGTTAGAAATATGGTTTTTTAGTTGTTAATGTTGGAATGTAGTAACTTTTCTCTTCTAATAATGTAGTAGGTACTCTGTTCTGATCTTTCTTGTTGGATGAAATATTAATGATATAAACTACTTAGATTACTTTTCCTTTGTTCTTATTATTTTGTTTTATGATTTTTGAATTTATGATTACCTTATGTTATATGTTAAGAATTGGTAGTTGTGGAGATGTTAGATGCATTGAAGAAACCAACTTTATGAAGCGGAGAATAGTAGTAGAACTATTTTCTATTTGAATTGCTTTTTGGTGTTTGATATGTGCAGATTAAGTGCTGTTTGGATTTGTTGAATGAAAATACAATTTGAAGTCTACAAATCCAAACAACCCCTTATGCCAAATGTAAATACAGTCATGTCCATGTTATCATAATTGTATTGAGTTACATTGCAACTTGGATCCCCAATTGTTTAGTAACTTAATCTAAAAATAGTTACAAAATTCTCCTATTTGAAATAAATGGTGTTTATCCTTGTTGGTCCCTTGGAATATGATATAAGGTTTATCAAGTTAAACTAATCAGATTCCATGGCAACAAAGTGAGTTTTAAACAAATATATATGAACAATATAAAGAACAAGTTTAAAATACACAAAAGTACTTTTCAACGTATAAACTTTTATTAGAATCAAATAAAGAATCTATGACACACCTTGCTTGCGGAATAGCAAGGTGGTTGAATAACAATTGGGGTGTTATCTCCTTTGAACTTATTCTCTAACCAAAGTTATGAGAAATAAGAAAACAAACTTGTTATGACTAAACTGATGCTTTAGCTTTTAGTAGTACGAGTCAGTTTGTTTGAGAGATAAATGAACTCTTCAATGTGTATCACATTAATTGGAAGAGATGACATTTACTCTGGAATCCCTTTCCTTTTGAAGGGCAGAAAGTGGTGGGGGGGGGGAAAAGGGATTAGGGTTTACAAGTTAACTTAATACACATGTCAAGCATTAAATAGGTGGTTGAGCTACCATATAATGTATACATGCTTTATAGTGCCAGGTACAGTCCTTTAAGGAAGGTTGATGTACTTCTATACCAAGTTTAGAAGTAACAATTCCCAAGGAGATTGTTTTATTCCTTTTGACATAAAGCAATTTTTTTCCCGCCTTGTAAACCTTCTAGAAGTAAAACAACGCTTTTCAACTTCTGTTAAGGAGATAGACAATGTTCAGCTTGGAATTGTCAACCAAGCTGAACTGAAGCTCTTTCCAAGATTCCTTCTTCAGTTTTTGTACCGCTGCATACACTGAAGTGAAGATACTTCCCAATCTTCTAAGGACCTGAAGAGCTGACTCTGAAGAAGCTTCAGTGACTCAAGCTGAAAGACTTCAGTTTAAGAAACACTTAGGGGATTTTATGTTTAAATCTACTGAAAGACTGAAGGGCTTAGGAACTGAACCCAAAATCTCCCCCTATTTGAATATACAAATAGCCTAAGTTAAAATCAATTGCAAGTGATCAAAACAACTTCTTCTTACACAATTAATATGAATTGAACAACATAAACTGATAACCATTCATTCTAACTTTCATTACAATACATTTACAAAAGATAAAGTTATTACAAATCAATTGCATTCCTGACTGACTCTATCTGTTCAAGTGACCCTCTGTCTTAAAGCGATAAACTTTGATGACTTGGAGGTTTCCTTGTTGACCTGGAATGGCTCTCTTAAGTCACTGGTTTCTTTTCCTTTTTCTGTTATCTAACCTTATAGTCTCATTCAAGGATCTTGTTTCTTTTGAGGGTTTGTTTAAGTCAAATCTTGAATCTTGTTCAGTTTTGAGGTCATGCTAGATCTAATCTTGTATTTACCAGAATCAAAATGATTTTTCCAATCCTTATTTCACCTTTTGTCTAGACATGCTTGATTATCTTCTCTTCTATTCTAAACCGATGTAGATCTGCTGACCTTAGATTGAGATGACTTCATCAGACCCGTCTTCCCTATATATTTTCAGTGTAATAGGGCCTTTCTTTGTGAGAACTTCACAGTTTGTGATCTTAGGGCTTTTTCTTTCTTTCAGCAATCTTTGTCATAGTATTTTATCAAAGAGTAACTTCTTCTAGGTGTATTACTGTTTCACAACTATTTCCCCAAAATATCAACTAATTCATCTTCAGGTATTGTGTCAGCATCTTTGTGTTTCTTCTCCACTCAGAAGCAGGTGAAAGCAGTTAGCGTTGCTTGAGAAGGAACATTCATGCTTGTAGCTCCTGATGCATTTTCCACCATGGTGGTAAACCTGTTCAAGGTATCAGTAACGTTGTGCAAAAGACTTGGAAGAGAATCCAAAGTCGTAAGCTTTTCTCAAACTAAAGAAACTTGATTTGGCAAATTAAGAAACTCTATTGGAAGTTCCCATTTAATGTTCTTCAGTTCAGCTACATGGGATGAAAGACTGGAGATAGTGGAAGTGAATGTCTCTAGTTTTGTTGGAATTGTCCCATCTTCCCTATGTACTTTTAGTGAGATAGGGCCCTTTTGTGTGAGAACATCACAGCTTGTGATCTTGGAGCTTTTTCTTCTTTTCAACATCTTGTCACAGTATTTATCATAAAGTAACTTCTTGTTGTAGTACTGTGTCACAACATCTATGCCCAAGAGATCAACAAGTTCACATCCGTTGTAGCTGGATTGGTATTCTTTTCCCCCTCAGTAGGTGAAGCAGTTGCTTGGCCTGCTGAAGGAACATCCTTGGTTGTAGCCCCTGATGCATTTTCTACCATAGTGGCAAACCTATTCAAGGTTTCAGTAACCTTGTTTAATAGAGTTGGAAGGAAATCCAAAGTCTTGAGCTTTTTCTGAACTAAAGATATTTGACTTGGCAAATCAAGAAACTCTGTTGGAAGTTCCTATTGTATATTCTTCAGTTCAGCAACCTAAGAGGTAAGGCTAGAGATAGTGGAAGTGAAAGTTTCCAGTTTTGTTGGAATCTCTTTTAAATCCCTAAGTAGCTCGATTTCCATGTCACGAACACGCTGCTTTAGCTCTTTAATGTCTCTAGATAGTTCAGTGAATTTTGTGAGGAGCTCTTTCAGTTCTGTTGGTAAGTAGCTAGCAGTGTCATGTGAGGCTAAAAGTTTAGATAATTCAGGTTTCAATGAGGTTACCAAAAGTTCAGTAAGCTGGTTGATATCTGGGTATTAGGGCCTAGCTTTTAGTGAAGCAACTTCTTCTTCAGCTTTTGCCTTTTGTTGTTCCAGCTTCTCCTTCTGAGATTGAAGTAAGTGATCCTGAGCCATTAACTCTTGAATTTGAGCTGATTTGGGAGATGGAGGATGAGGGACTGAAGTGTATTCAGGTATATTATAAGAGGTAGCATGAGTGTCTTCATCTTTTTTAGTTTCCTCCTCTTCACTCTCATCTGAAACAATAATAGGCTCATCTTGTAGGGAGTTAGGAGTGAAGAAGTCAGATCTTGTGTCTTTCAAGAGATCTGATAAATCCTACAGGTTTATTTTCTTTGAAATTTCATCAGCTCTAGACTCCTCATTTGTACCTGAATAAGTTTGGGCAGTTTTTAACCATCTCCAACAGATTTGGTTTGATCTACAAGAACACTTGGATTAGTCCATGCAAATATGTGATCAATTTAATAGTTTTTGGTTCCTTCATCCATACCCTGTTGTGAAGGTATGGATTCATTAGGAGCAGATAATCCAGGATCAGCTTCAGCTGTGGAATCTGCTGAAGCATCATATCCTGATGCAGACTCAGAGTGAAAATGAAAGAAGCTGAATAAACAGGTTCAATAAGAATAAATGCAGACATACCACTTTGAGCTGAAGGTGGGCTCTTTCTTTACTGGTGGCCCCTAAAGATGTTGGGCCACCAGCTGCTTGTTGTCCCTCTTTAAGCATTTCACCAACCACTAGTGTGGGAGGTGAAGGATGACTTGGGCTTTTATCCTTGGCCGAACTGGACTGAGTTTCTTTTTCTGATTGGCCAGTTTTGGATTTAGATGCCTCTGTATGGGACTCAGATGTGTGTTTTGAAGAGTGTTTTCTTCTGAGTCTACTTTTAGATCTAGGCTTTTTGCCTTGGGGAACTTTCTCAGCTTGTGAGGAGGTTTTTGGAGCTTGAGAGTCCACATGCACATCTATATTGCAGATGGCCTTCATGTGGTCAGTGAAGGGAGGTCCTTCATGTTGGTTTGGCTTCAGTGCCCAATTGTAAACATTAAAGACCTGAGTGGGGTTGATGGTGAGTTCTTTATTGTCATATGCTAGCATCATGTATTCCAGTAGGAGGGATATAAACCTAGAATAGTGAATAACCTTTTCCCTAGTTTTCTTGTTCACCTTATGAATTATATCCTCTCATATTAGCTTAGCATAATCTACATTCACCCTATTTGCCAGACAATACAAGATGGTAACATCCTTGTTTTATATTTGATCCAGGCCACCTGTTTTCCCACCTAAACACTGAATGATCTGACCCATCAGTAGCCTCCACCTAGGAGGAAGACAACTCTTTTTGAGAGTTCCTTTTGCCCCAATCTCTCCACTGTAACCTATTGTTGCAAACCATGGTCTTACTATTGTTATGGAGGGTGGGGGAACATACATGCTTGAGTGTGATATGTAATGTGCCCTAAGAGCATTCCTAAAAGTGGTGATACCTATGTCTCCTCTAATTCCACCTGTAGGAGTGGATACCTAAATCTTAAAGTCATCTAAGGTCTTTGCAGTATACCAAAATTCACACAAGTATTCTTTGTATTGAGTTGGGGCCTATTGGGAATTAAGTATTCTAGACTTAATTCTGTTAGTAATACAGTTACTTCTGCTAGTACACATGTTAGTATTGGTAGAAGAGTTAGCATAGTTAGTACTGGTAGTGTATTATAGTTAATACTGTCAGTATAAAGATGTTAATACTGATAGTTAAAGTTAGTACTGTTATGTTATAGTTAAGTCTGCTTATGCAGAAGTTAGGTAAAGTTAGAGATATGCATGAGATATCTTAGGGAACTGGATATGACATTATCTCTATACGCGTTTGTAAAGGCCCATAGGGTTTTCTTGGTGTAATAAAAGGGAACCTTGGCATAGTTTGAATAGAAGCTCTATAGAGAGATAATTAGAATCATATTTTGTAAAATCAAGGAGAATTAGTTATAATATAAAGTGTGAGTTTGATAGAAGATCTCTTGTGTTTACTTAATACTGTTCTTCTTAGCATTGTTGATTAGTTTCCGCATAATCAATAGTGTTCAATCAGGGTTTCATTATTGTTGCTTTGGATTTATCTAAAGTAACAAACCCTTTGCAAGCTAAAGGTTAAAGATCTATTCAGTAAGGGATCCAACAAGTGGTATCAAGTTTCGGTGGAAAAAACTATGATAAGAAGAACTCATTATTTGATGCAGATCTACAATCTAAATCAAAAAGGATGGCGAACAAGACATCTCCTCCACCAACTATCACAGCAATGAAAATCCCTATCATCAAAAAGGGAGAATATGATATTTGGAGCATGAGAATGCAAAAATATATATGTCACACAGACCATAACCTATGTGACATAATTGTCAATGGTGATCTTCAAGAAGAGGCTGCACCAGCAGGAGAACAATCTGGTCCTCCTGCTCTAGACTGCCAAAAACTGGCTGCATAACAGAATCAGGAAAATGGTTATGGCATTTTGCTTTTAGCAATACTGATGGGAATAATTCCTTACTGTTTCTAATGTTCCAGATGCTAAATCTCTCTGGGATGCAATCAAATCAAGGTTTAGAGGAAATGATGAATCCAAAAAGATGCATAGGAATGTTCTAAAACATCAGTTTGAAAACTTTACCACTGCACCAAATGAAAGTCTGGATAAGGCTTATGATAGGTTCCAAAAGCTTATAAGTCAATTAGAGGTTTATGCTGCTCCAGTATCAAAGGAAGATATCAACCAAAAGTTCCTAAGAAGTCATCCCCCTTCATGGAGCCAAATTGCTTTAATCATGAGAAATAAGCCAAACATAGACCAGACTGATATTGATGATCTCTACAACAACCTTAGGGTCTATGAATATGAGATGAAAAGTTCTTTAAGTTCCACATCTAATTCTCAGAACTTGGCTTTTCTTTCTTCTAAGAATAAAAGCAGCACTAATGAAGTTAGCCCTGCCAGTGGAAATTTTGGAGTTAATACTGCTGGAGGAACTAGTTCATCAAGTCAGGTTTCATCTACTCCAGGTGCTGATGAAGTAGTGTGCTCTTTCTTTGCACAACAGACAACCAGTCCTCTAATTGATAATGAGGATCTACAACAGATTGATCAAGACGACTTGGAAGAATTGGATATTAGATGGCAGGTGGCCATGTTGACTGTTAGGGTGCAGAAATTCATTCAGAAGACAGGAAGGAACTTGGATTTCAAAGGAAAACAACCAGTTACCTTTAATAAGTCAAAAGTTGAGTGCTACAACTATCACATGAAAGGGCACTTTGCTAAGGAATGCAAATCAGGAAGGAACCAAGGGAAAAGATCTTATGGTGATAATGGCAGGAGGAATGCAACAAAAAATGAACCATCATCACAAGCACTGGTGGCTCAAGATGGTCTAGGAGGCTATGACTGGAGCAATGATTTTGATAAATCAGTCAATTATGCTTTAATGGCCATCTCCTCCTTAAGCTCATCAAGTTCTTCTGACAACGAGGTACAAAACTGTTCTAAACAATGTATAGAGTCTTTTAAAACTCTTCAAAAGAACTATGATAGTGAAAGAGAAAAATATAGCAGAGCCAGACTAGAAATTCAGGGTTATGAGTTAGCCTTAGAGTCCCTAAAATCAACAATAATTGGACATGAAAAGAATGAATTGGCTTGGGGTGAAAAATATGAGTTTCAAAACTATGAGCTTAAGTGCAGAGAAGTAAAAATCAACAACCTTAAAATGGAACTAGAAAAAGTCGTTAAGGAAAGAAATGAGTTAAAAGTTAAGCTAGAAAAATGGGAAGAATCATCCAAGTGTCTTAATAAATTACTCAACAGTCAAATGAGTGCTAAAGATAAAAATGGTTTAGGATATGGCACACAATTGGATAAAATGAGTAACAAGTCTGAAACTGATAGTGAGATTAGTATGAGTGTTTTTGAGGTCAGATCAAGTGATGAAGAGATCATACCAACAAATGATAGGTTCTCAAAAGCAGATGGGTATCATTTTGGTCCCCTTCCTATAACAGGGAACTTCCTAACCCCAAGAGATGACATATCATTTGCAGCTTTAGATGAATATGCCATTAGAAAGAAAATAATTGAGTAAAAAACAACTAAGCCAAAAGATGATACTAGTGAATCTAAAACAAATAAGACTGTAGGTAAAACAACTGAAGTTGAAAAATCTAAACCAAAGATTAACAGAGTTAAAGTTATCATTGAGGATTGGAACTCAGATGATGAGGATGATGTGTTTGAAGTAAACACAGTTAGTCTTATTAAGACTAATGAGACTCAATCAGTTAAAACTCAAGTTGATAAAATTAGTCAAATTTCTCAGAAAGAAGGAATTATATTTAAGAAAATAAAAGCTTGCTTTGTCTGTAAGAGTACGGACCATTTGATCAAAGATTGTGATTTTTATGCCAAAAGGAGTCTAGAACTTAAGCTGAAAACTATGGTCAATACTGGTCAAAGGGTGGTCAAACCAGTATGGGATAATGCTAAAAGGGTAAATCACCAAAAAATTTCAAATAAATTGAAATACCCTCAAACAAGAAGGACTTTTATCCCAAAAGGAGTACTAACCAAAATAGGTTTGATTAATCCTGTTAGACCAAATAGGAAAAGAGCGGTACACACTGTTAGTACTGCTAGTACTGCTAGGCCTGTTGGTACTGCTAGGCCATTTGCCCTAAAAATAGCACAAACTGGTAGTGCTATTAGACCAATTTACCTAAGAATGGACAATGTAAGACCAAGAGCCTCATATTCACCAATCAAGAGGTCTTACTATACAAAACCAGCTTTTAGACCTAAAAACTTAAAACAAGATGTTAAAACTTCTGGGGTTAAAAATATGACTACTGCTGGGAAAAGAGCAGTAGTTAATACTAGTAAGGGTAAGATAGATAATGCTCTTAAGAAGTCAAGGTGGATTTGGAAGCCTAAGGGAAATTACATGGATCATGTGTCCAAAGAAAGTGGATCTTTCTTGCTCAAGAAGTTTGAGTATGCTGACCCAAAAAAGGATTTCCAAGTCAGTAGTGGCTTGGGTCCCTAAGAGATACTGATTTCTCTTACTTTTTATGCAGGGCAATTTAGAGATCTGTTTACAAGATCATGCAGTGGTGGATAGTGGTTGCTCTAGCTATATGACTGGCAACAAAGCTTATCTTTCAGACTATGAAGATTACAATAGAGGCTTTGTAGCTTTTGGAAGTGATCCCAAAGGAGGTAAAATAACGGGTAAAGGTAAAATCAGAACTGCTAATTTAGACTTTGATGATGTCTATTTTGTAGATGAACTTAAGTTTAACCTTTTCTCTGTCTCACAAATGTATGACAAGAAAAATAGTGTCCTCTTTACTGACACTGAATGCCTTATCCTGTCTCCTAGCTTTAAGCTTCTTGATGAAAGTCAAGTTGTACTTAGAGCTCCTAGACAGAATGGTGTGTACAGTTTGGATTTAAAGAACATTGTTCCTTCTGGAGGTATAACTTGTTTATATGCAAATGCAACAACAGATGAGTCTAAATTGTGGCACAGGAGATTAGGTCATGTGAATTTCAAAAATATAAACAAACTTGTTAAGGGACACCTAGTTAGAGGCCTACCTTCCAAAGTTTTTGTGAATGACCACACTTGTGTTGCCTGCAAGAAGGGTAAGCAACATAAGGCCTCTTTTTTTTTAATTCTGTAACCCCTTTAGAGCTTACAGAGATTTCATGACTAGTACCTTGTTGGGTTTGTTCCGGTACTAGCTCCATCTCAGTCAGCACTTTTCCCTTTTCACACTTTTTCTCCTTTTTATCATACCTAAGGACTTCTATTCTAACAAATGGAATGTCCCTGGGTAGATCTCTCCAGTTCTGGCTGGATCATGGGAACGAACACCTAAACCTAACCACCTTATAACTCTAAGTAATTAAATACATGGTCGGTCTTTTGGTATTGTTCACAGCCTAAAAACCATTTGAAAACGTAGATCAAGGTACTTCAATATGAATTAAAACATTTAGTACCTTGATGGTTTTACAATTTAGAAATGCTCCCCCTGCACATGTGCGTCGATAACTGAAAATGTTTAGCACATACGAGGACATGAGTTCACATTATACAAGTTATATATATATATTAACCACATTTCTCCCCTTATTAAAAATGTCAAATTGTTTGATATTTTGAATATCAATTGATTCAAATATAATGCTTTCGGGGAGAAAAATGTTCTAATTATATCAAGGTTGCAAAAATCGCTAAGCGCTAGCTGGGCGGCAGGATACCACCTAGCGATTAATCGGTTAGGCGTGGATTAATCGGGGATTAATCAGATTGGACTTTTTATATATAAAATTATGAAATTTTGAAAATATATGCCTGATTTTCCCGATTTAGCTGATTTTGTCTGATTTGTCCGATTAATCCTTTATGTGGCCGATTTCTATCCATAACCGAGTTGACCGATTTAGCCGATTTTTATCCGATGTGGCCGATTTATGCCTGATTTGGCCAATTTTTATCCGATTAATCAGTATGTTAACTGATTTTTGACCAAAACAATTAATAAGGCCGATTAATGAAAATCAAGGCGGTCAATCCTCGCCTAGCGCCTAGGCGCCGATTAATCGGCCGCCTAGGCCGATTTTGGCAACACTGAATTATATATCAAGCCTATTATTGGAACATTTTAATGCTCCCCCTCAAATTATGAGGGAATTATATGGCGTTTGAGAACGTTAATTTGAAATTTTTTGAATTTTACTAAGAAATTCTTGAAAATTCGTACTTAAACACGATATTTTCCTAATATTAGTCTACACTATTTATTTACATATTCAAAAGATTATGTATGAGACAGGACCTGAAAATGTTCAAATCGAAAATGACAAAGTCATTTTGTCCATGTCAGCAATCTATAGTCCGTCTCGATAATCTCCTTTTGGAAGTTGTCTTAGCTTCCCCCCGAACCAGCAATCCTTTCTTGAGTAAATTCAAAGAAGATGTGCAAGCCGCATCAAGTAGTCTTGATGTATAAAGCCCAAATATCTAAAGTACACAACTAATTTGAAACTGTAACACCAAAGTCAATTAAGTCCCGGATGTCCGTATTTTTCCTTACACGATAGTGATGATATACGTTAGGAATGATAAAAGTGACGATCTTATTGAGATAAAAGTCTTGTAATAAATAGAAAAATAATATTGTGTAATAGGTTAGGTGATAGGCTCATGACTTAAATAAAGTCAGGAAACCCAACAAATAGCTAAAAGCTAAGAAACAAGAGCAACATGCTCATTCTTGTAAAATGTGTATAAATACCTCCACCACCACCTCATTTGTAAGGTGGGACTCCTAAGGGTCTTCTAATCTCATTCTTATCTTTTCTCTAATCCTCCTCTCTCTTTCTCTCTCTACTTTCTATCTTTCTCTCTCTAGAATAAGCACACACACAACACCTAAACACACAATCTATTGCTTATTGATCCTAAATACAAGACCAAACAAGTGGTATCAGAGCTGCAGGAGCGATTTAGTGTTGTTTAGGAGAGCTTATTCGGAAAGCTTATCACGTCAGCTTATTCCGACAGCTTATTTTGAGTTTATTCTGGTTGGAATTGCTTATTTCGTGTGCTTATTCTATTCTTTAAGTGGTGATCTGATTGAAATTGCTTATTTTGTATTTTTTAGCTTATTTTTGTGAGCTTATTTCGAGTCAAAACTGCTTATTTTTGGTCAAAGAAGTCAAACAGTTTAATCTGGTCAAATCAGCTTATTTTGTGCTTGTTTTGCTAATCTCGGTTTTATCAAGATTGAATGCTTACGGTTTTATCGTAAGTGGCGTGGCAAAATTAGGATAAATTTTGCTTATTGGTGCTTATTTTGATTTTTAGCAGTTTTTAAGTCAAAATTCGAAAAAAGCTGTTTCATTAATCAATTTCAGTAAGTTTGACTGGTCAAACTCAGTAAAATCTGTTATTATATCAAATTCGGTAAAAGTTTGTTACACAATGTTGACTGGTCAAACTCGGTAGTCAACGGTCAATACATTTTTCTTACCAACCTAGATCTGAGTTTTACATCGAGATTGAAATCAAAAAGAAAAAGGAGATTGAAAAAGAACAAATTCGACAACTCATTTCAAGTGTAAAAGAAAAAAAAGTCATTAGATCTCAATTTTATTCATCATAGATCTCAGTTTAGGAAACTAAACTCGAAAACAAAAACCTTTCAAACTAGGAACACTCATTTTCGGAACAAGGAGAATTTTCCAAACGAATCCCAACATCATCACAATAAACCTCACATCAACAGATCTTAAACTCGGAACACAACTCGATCTCAGTCTCGTGTTTTAACGAAATCATCATCGATTTAAAAAAAAATCATCATAGATCGATTTTTGATGCCTAAATAGATTGATTTTTGAAGCCTAAACTTAAAATTAATATTCGAAAATAAATGAAAAGATCCAAACTAAGGAGTTCTAATCAATTTCTTTTGTTTCGGTATAAAGAAATATAAAAAACAACAATGAATTTTTGAAGGTTGTGCTTCTCAGTCAATTTTCGAAACAATAATCAAGAAAAGACAAGAACAACTTTGTTTAAATCTCTCTTTGTTTCGTTTTTTATCAAGATACGAAAGAAAAAATCGAAAAATAAGAAACCTGCTTTGCTAATTAAAAGATCTTAGAGCCAATCTTTAGTACTTCTTCGCGTGATAAAAGAATCAATCATTAGCAATACTTGTTTTTGTTTGTACGTTTGAGTTTTTGATATTATTTTTTGTGAAGGTAAGAGTCTTGTGGCTGAGTAAAAGATTAGATACAAGAGGAGTTTGGCTGAGAAGATATTAAAAAGAAAGAAAAGGGTTTGAAAATGGTTGTCATGTGTGAGTAGTGTTGAACTGAGTGAGTGAAAAGATAACTCAACAGATAGCGGCATATGTATGCATATGTTTGATGAAACTAGGGTTAGGTTTGTGAGAGGATAAGTGAGTGTTTTATACTTGGTTTCATTTAGGGTTATAGATTTATAAAATGTAACACCCCTAAAATCTGGTCGCAGCGGAATGGTAACAATGGGGTGCTACTTTATAGTCCAAACGCACAAGTCATAGAA
>BQNB010077985.1:0-13780 GCA_026074375.1 Tanacetum coccineum
GCGTAACTAGACCCAGTTGAATGATAGGTCGCATATTCAAATACGTAGACAAGTATCATGTGATAAACATAATTAAACTTCAATGATAAATTAAGAAATCGATTTTAAAACAAACCAAACATTAAACCTTTATTAAGATGGCTAATACATGTTAGCCTCAAAATATTGAGTCGAACAATGGAAGTTCGTTCATTAATTATATTAGGTCTCAGTCATTAATTAATATACGTTGTAATAGGCCAGACGGGTAAACGGGCTCTTAAATGTAAGCTAACCGGTGATGTGTATCCGGCGAACGCCCAAGTAATCCTGAGCCCGACCCGTAGAATTACTAAAGGCATGAAAGCCTTTTAGTTTTGATACATATACTCCTCACCAAGGAAGGTGGGGTGGGTTGGTCATTTGTAACTTACACATTTGCAAGTAAACAATCTCATTCTTTCACTTTCTCTCTCTTGTTTCTCTCTCTACATTCTTCCTAGTTTCTTCCTACTTTTCTTGTTCATCATAATGAAGTGAAGTGATTCTTGGGATTCTGACATTTGGTATCAAGAGCCTCGGGTGGATCATGGTTGTTTTGTGGTTTAATAAGCTCAAATAAGAATTTTCGTGGCTTATTTCTTTAAATAAGCTTACGGCATAAAAAATTTTGGGGCTTATTGGTGTGTTGAGCTTATTCTTTCTTTGGTCTTCGTGTTTCTAGCTTATCTTGAAGCTTATTTTTCAAAATTTCGTGGCTTATTTTCAAAATAAGCTCACGGCTAAAATTTTTTTAGGCTTATTGGTTTAGTTTGCTTGTTTACTCCTTCATACACTTGGTCTACATCTTCTATTGTCACTAAACTAGTTGCTTCGTTTTTATTTTTCAAGATTTTCGAGCTTATTTAGAGCTATATTCAACTTATTTGGTTGCGTTGGATAAATGGGTGAAATCGAGCTAGTTTGAAGTTTTTTCGTCATTGCGTTTTGACAAAATTCTTGGTTGCGTTTTGAGAATAGAGACAAACAAGTACTGTACTTGAAAGTGACATTTGTACTGGTTGCGTTTTGATTGGAAGACATTGCGTTTTGATTCAAGTCGCTGCGTTTTGATCTCAAGTCGTTGCGTTTTGATTCTCAAGTCACTGCGATTTGATATTTTTTGTGTGTTGCGTTTTGTCTCCACAGGTTGCGTTTTGAAGACCATCATTGCGTTTTGACTAAACGTTACTCTGCCCAAATTTTTTATACATTGCGTTTTGATCAAGACAGACTGCGTTTTGCTCAAAGAACATTGCGTTTTGCTCGAAGTCACTGCGTTTTGATCATAGAAGATGTTGCGTTTTGCTTAAGAAAAGTGACTGCGTTTTGATCAAAGATAGTTGCGTTTTGACTAAAGTCATTGCGTTTTGTCCATTGAAAACCCATGTTTTGACTAAGGTCGATCCGCGCATCAGGTGGTATTTGACCGAATTTGGGAATATATATTAATCACCGTTTAATCAAAACATCACATCAAGACAAACAAACTTCATGGACTAAATACGAGGACTTTGGACTTTAATTCGGACTACAAGAACATAATCAACAAACTTTAACAACAACAATTAACTTTTCACGGTTTTCTCTCGATTTTGTAAAATCCCGCGAAAGAACTCAATTTCTCGGTTTAAATCTTTGACTTGTAAAATCCCGTGGAAATTAATTACTTTTAATTAATCACAAATCCAATCAACACTTCATAACACTTAAGATCCTTCAATCATTTTTCACTTCATAATTCGTCAATCATTCATCATGACAACTCCAATTGTAACTTCCACAACCGACAGTCAAATGCATAACAACATAATGGCAGCTGGATCAAGGGATCGTCCACCAATGCTTGCAACAGGATAATATGCACAATGGAGATCACGGTTCTTACGATACATTGATACAAGACCAAATGGTGATGCTTTTCGACAACTTCATTCACACCTCAAGCTTCTTTCAAACAACAACTTACAAGGAACTCGAACCGAGTCTGGATTCAAACGTGCATTTGCGACACTCTTTGGTCAAGATATAGAGACTTTCACAGGCACAATGTTCCTGAACGTGGACCAACTAGAAAAAAAACTTGACAAAGAAGAATTTCAAGAGATTGGATCCATGGCTACTTTTAAAGTACTCGAGACACAGTTTCAGATGTTCATCAAGTCACGTATTTATTTGGATGATGAATTTGTTGTAATGACACGTAACTACTTTCTCCAATACACTCAACTTGCGATTCCAGAATTCCGTGACACACTGATCCAACACATGGAATCTGTTAAGAAGTCGATTGGTGAAAGAGCAAAGCATAAACTAGAGTATAACAGCTGGGTGAATGAAAGACAAATGCAGACAACAGAGGATAAGGTTGATTCGAGTAAAGCATTGGATGTTAGCTTGGTTGATACAGAAAGCAGTGGGAAAGCATTAAAAGAGCAAGATACAAGCAGCAGATTAGAGAATGATGCACGATTGTCTGATGAAGCAGATAACAGACCCCATATATTGATGAAGACCAATTGGCTGAGGTGACAAACAAATTGCTCAAATCAATATCTTTGCTACTAGACAACAGCGTATTGAGCAACCTGAATTCAATAATGAAGGAGAGGTTGACCAGAATGCTAAACAATGTCATGACACATGTCTTTTGCCTGCTAAATTAACTGATAACCAGACAACTGAACTCTCAAATCAATCTCTTGAATCTGAAAATATTCGTCTCAAAAAGACTGTTGCCTAATTTCAAAAATATTTTTTAAATAATGGAAGCACATTATGTAATCCATGAACTTAAATCAAAAATCATGCTTTAAAAGAAGGAACATGGTTAATTTATGAAACTAAAAAGTACTGAAGCCAAGGTTAACATGACCATAGATGTTAATTGAAACAATAAACATCCGAATTGGAACAGAAAAGTGGCTAAGTTACTCAAGGAAAATAAGACTTTGAAAGCATTACAAAGAAATGTTTGATTCTATCAAGACAATGAGAGCTAAGAAACATAGAACACACAATTCTTGATTGCAAATAAGATAAATTCAAAGCTCAACTTCAGGAAAAAGGGTTTGCAATTGCAGCATTAAAAATGAGTTAAAGAAATTAACAGGAAATAGTGTGAATACTAGGTTTGCAAAATCGTCAATCTTAGGGAAACCGGTTTTACAACCACATAAAAACTAATCCGTTGTTAGACAACCGACTGCGTTTAAGTCTGAACGACCTAGATTTACAAAGCAACGGTTTGCCTCCTAAGTTGATGTCAATAACAATTTTGTCAAAACCAGTCACTACACATTATTTTGCCTAAGGAAAGAGAATGGTGCTGTTGCCAAACCTCATAACAAGATAGCACCAGGCTCATCAGAATAGCTCAAATGACAAGGTTACCATAACCACTACCTAGAGGAAGCAAAGAAAACGACACAAGTAAATCCATTATGGAAAACATAACCTATTATGATGCCTTTGCTAGATCACAAAAGCAACACTAATGGTAGCAAACCAAACCTAGGATCAATAACGCAAAAAGTCTAGGAATTGGCCTGCATCTAAGTAGTTGCGTCATGACAAAAACTGTGCCCATAGCAGAACACTCTAGGAATTCTAGAAGTTTTTTCTGACTCCAAACATTTTGTTTGCTCGACATGCCAGAAATGTGTCTTTAATGCAAATCATGATTCTTGTGTAACAAAATTCCTAAATGAATTCAACTTACGTGCAAAGGTATCCATCCATAATACACCAACGAGATACAACCTGTAGAGCAAACAAGTTTTCACAGACACCGGAAAGACAAATCCCAATAGGACAAAGGTTTTCATCAACAAAAAACAGGACTTCCCCTTTTTGTGCAAGAGAAAACAATAACACCAAGACTTGTCTAGGTGGAAACTGGCGGTAAAAATTTTCAAGATAGTTTGGTCTTAAGTAGATTCCTACTGAAAGAATTCACCTCTAGCACAACAAAGTTGATAGTGAACACACAAGATGTACAAAATGACTAAATCACTAACCAGTATGAATGCGAACAAACTCTTGATGTCAGTGCAGGTACTATTAACTTAAGTGCAATACATATTTTAATCCTAAAAAGGAAGGACCCAGAGTTTTGTGGTTGCCTAGAAAATAGACTGATATCTCAGAAACTAGGGCTTTAAGGAATTTTGATCTAATGAACAAATAATGACTTCTGATCATAACAGTTCAAAACTCGGAATTCACGACCACATCAATGAACTGTCAAGTTCAAAGCTGGTTCCAAAAGTTGTTCCTCCATAACACACAAGACAGCTATATCACGACAAGATTGGAATTACTATTTCACCATCACATAACAATGCTGATGTTCAACATGTAAATATTTTTTATAAAACAAAATACAAAAATATAAAATTTCAAAAAGAAAATACAAAATCAAAAAATCAGAAAATGTTTCAAAAAATATTCTTCTCGACATGTCTCTTGGAATCGATAACATTTACGTACCTAGAAATGTTGATTAACATCGACACGGGCGTGTAAATGAAGTTCGAACAGGAGTTTCAAAAGTTTTCAAAACATGTCATTTCTAATTTTCTAGATGACTTGTAATCACTCTCAGATTGCAACTCGGACCCGAACGACAAAGGAGAGTGTACGCATAAGTGCGCTTATCCTTAGCGTTAGAAGAGAAGTCTTCTAACATTTGGTTTTTCAAAAAGTTGAACACAATTTTTCAAGAATTTCTCAATGACGATTCAAAATCTTTCAAAATTATGTGTTCAACACTCCATCCCTCATATTGTTTTACAAGACAATTATTCTACATTTGGTGTCATTTTTTAAATGAGTCAAAGTTTGAGGGGGAGTTTTTCTAAAAAACAATGTTTTAATGATTGTTGGATACATCATAACACCCATGACAATTATCTTATGTAATACAACACATAATAAAAAGGTCTTTAATAACATCTACGGAATAATAATGACTATTAAATAGATTGATTGTTATAAGATGATTAGGTGGTTGAGCACAATTTTTCAAGAATTCTTCAATGATAATTCATAATCTTTCAAAATTGTGTGCTCAACAATGCTAACCCTCAATTTTATATTCATTTTACAACTTGGTATCATTGTTTTTGGTGTCAAACATATGTAAAATCGAGGGGGAGCAAGTTTATGTTCCATGTAATTCATGCTAAGTAAAAGTTTTTCCCATGGCATTTCAAGACAAATTTTAATCACAAAGTATTTCAAAAACTAAGTGAATTAGTATTTAAAATAAGAGGAGAAATGTATTTAAAATGTGATCTTGAAAATAATAAGTGATTTATCGACTTAAAGTGCTTGATACTCTTCAAAAAAGGTTTTATGGTTACGATCTCATACCCTGCAACATCTTATTTCACGACGATTCTGAAGTCATAAGGTGGTAAGGTTAGGTATTTGTCCTATGATCCAACCAGAACCAGAGGGATCTACCCAAGGACACTCCATAGTTAGAAATAGCAGTCCTTAGGTATGATTGGAGATGAATGTGTATAAATGAAGAATGCCGTACTCAAGATTGACAGAACACTGGAACCAATCACAACAAGGTGTTAGTAATGACGTCTTGGTAAGCATTGAAGGGGTTGAAGAATGAAAAAGAAATGTATGGATAAAGGGTGAAAAGAAAGAAGCCCTCCACACAACTTAGGCAGAAACCGGGTCAATACATATGCTGTCAGAATCACAATGTTGATTGCTGACATTGAAGACGACATCATGGACCCAGTGATGCAATGCACAACCCTTCCCAGCCATTCGGGTTTCTCTCAACAGAAACTTGTCTCATTTGTCACGGAGATACACACGACTTCTATTGACTTTCTCACTCTGAGTTAGTTGATATTGAATAGGTGGCAGTCTGCTCCAGCCTCCGATTACTAAAACCAAAACGCACTAATCGAGTCTAGAGCCAAGAGATCAATAAAATAAATCTCATTAGGACACATTCCATTACGAACACTTGTTGAACACCAATAAGTTCACAAGCTGTCAACAAGAGTCCTACGCATTATCCATGAGATTTTGCCAGAACATCCGAGTGATACTTATGTATTCACAATGAAGATGGAAATCCTGCTTGAGCCAACATCAAACAAGCTCTTGGTAGGTGACTTACGAGATTTTATATGAATCAAACTTGTGTCAACTAGAAAGAAATGATGGTGCGATTCAATGTGAATCAAACTTGTTCCAATAAATGAATTGACGGCTTAATCAGAAACATAGTAACTATCTGATTCGCTCTTACTGTGTTGTCTGCTTTGAGACGTTTCGGTAATGAGAACTACAAACATGGTAAATCTAATATATCTGTGTTAGAAGATCCTACGATTTGAGCTAGAAACCCTGTCAAGGAGATTCTTTGAATCTACCTGATCACAGGTACAATATTTATACTGTAAAACGGTCCTACAGAACCGAAGGTTAATCTAACCAAATTCCGAATGAATGACAACGCCATATTCGTCCACACGCTTTATTGCTAACTGTTTTATTTCAGGATACATAAAGATGGAGATGGTGATGCCTTATTCCAGCTGAAGATGGATTCATTACCACATGCTCATGCTTAAACTACAAAGACATACTATAAGCATTGAGATTTAAGAATCATGAAAGCTCAAGAATTAAAGACAAAGACTTCCGCACAAACTCTGATATACAAGATCTTCCTTCAAAGATATCAAGTCTTCAGGAGATTGTTAGCAAGCTTTCAAGATGAAGTCACAGTATGAGCATGTTGTTCAAGACATAAGATCGCAATGTGGCAAAAACGATCAAGATTGAAGGATAAAGATTTAAAGATCTCGTGATGAAAAAGACCAAGACAAAAGACAATGTACAAAGGCTCAAGAATCAAATATCACAAAGCATGAATGGAACAAACCTACATGTAGACAGAGACAAAGAATCACAAGAGCACAACGACAAAATCAATTCTCATAGAACTCAACGAAGGAGTTGTCCACAATGAACTCACTTCGGGAGAGATTGTTAGCCTCAAAATATTGAGTCGAACAATGGAAGTTCGCTCATTAATTATATTAGGTTTCGGTCATTAATTAATATACGTTGTAATTGTAACACCCCCAAAATTGTGTCGCAGAGGAAATATGTCAGGGAGCGTTACTTCATAATACAACAGCTCAAGATACAAGAGAACGACCTCTAAATGTGTCGTTTTGAAAAGTTTATCTCGTTTATTGTTTGAAATTGATATGAAAACATTTGTCCATAATTGCAACACATGAAAAGCTTGAAAACAATATACGAATTTGAACATTTGAATGTAGTAGACTCAATCATATCAAGTAAACCAAGCATCTAATTCACTTGAGAAAAACATCTTAAAAGATGTCAACATTAAAGTAGGTGAGTTCAAAGATTAGTTTAAATATGAATGTTTAGTTTCAACAAAATAATTAAATCCACTGTGTCATCACAGTACCATGTAAAATACTTATAAAATATGCACGACCCATTTTATGTTACCAAAAGTACCAATCTTATCCCAAAGATTTTTATAAATAATGCATGACAAATTTAACGTCACCAAAATGTTCCAAGTATGTATGTGTCGGGGGGCCCTGTAGTCCCCAACATGGTTCCGACATGTTACAACGTTCGTTTCCCAGTGATAGCAATCCACCCGAACGGGGGTTGTCAATCCCGAATAGATCTATTTTATATCATTCGCGTGGACATCACGCTATAATGTTCGTTACCTGCGATAGCTTAATCGCCTGAACAGGGATCCACACCCGAATAGATCTATTTCATAACATTCGCGCTCACCCTCCAAGTGATTTACAGTTCATGACGCTGTGACGTAGACTTGTTGTATGTACCCGATTCGGGCAGTGATACAAATAATGTGTTCCCATCATGGGTGTTCCCTCCAAGAACACCCGGGCATGTAATGCTTGTTGGCCCCGCAGGCGCCAAACAAATCGTAATCCGAAAATCATTTCAAATGTAAAGTATGCATTTGTGACCAAAAATGAAGTCAAATAATGTATCCCATAGCGAGCTATGCAAATAAGTATGTAAACCAATTTGAAATCAATCATGTAAATGTGTTTGTAATGAATTGCAAAATCAAGTATGTGAACCAAGTGTGTAGAATAGTATGTAAAAGATATTGTGAACAAATATGTAAACAAGTAAATAGTTGAGCATGTAACACTCCCATCCGAGATTTGAAAGTAATGATAAAACACCTGAAAGAGGTGCTAACAACCAAATCGATGATGAAGAATGCTATGTCTGGAATGCACATTAAACGCCACAAAACGGAAACTGGAACGTCTCCTACCATAAAGTTGTCAGCCTAATCATAACGCCTAGACCCAATAGCCTAATGAATAAAAGTAATTTGTATTTCCGACGAATGAGTATGTCAACGTAATATGTTGATAAAAGATTTAGATTTAAAGTTGTAATAGTTTGGTGGTTGGTTAAATAAATAAATTAAAAAGTAAACGACAAGTGTGTAATATATTCCGTATATATTACATAATGAAAAATGACCAAGTGCATAATTCACATCGTGAATTATATAACAAGATACACACCCAAAAGTATAACCCGAAGCGTATTTAGTACACGACATGTTTTATATTCAAAAGGTGACAATTAAAATAAAATGGTCTAATTATATAATACCTCCCAATATTAATATAAGAAGGTGATAACAATAAATACACTAAATAATTTGACACATTTGTAAAGTTGTGGACATATAAATTGAAATCTCCTAAAATTATACTTACTGGTTAATTATACAGTTATTCATGATTCAATAATTCTTAAGACATTTCAAGAAAATAAATAGAGTAGATTTGTAAAAATTTACTAAACATGGCAATTTATAAAAATCTCGGCATGACCTATTCATTTGTTTAACGTTTTCCATATTAACAAAAGTTAACCATTTTCCCTCAATTCCATACATGTTGCAAACCCAACCACATCTTTTAATAGTTATTATAAACACATAAATAATAAATAAAATATTTATTTAACCAACACCACATTTAGATCCGGTTTAATATATAAATGTATATATTAAATCTTTTAAATGTTATTATCTGATTTTCATAAACCAACCGCTCCCTTCGCGATCTCTATTATACCAAACAGCCCCTATGGCTATTAACACAAGCCAAACGCACCCATGTTGGCTGAGAACCCAGCCAAACGCACCTTTATGGTGCCTTTCTACTAAGACAAACACCCTTAGCCCGCTGTCACTATACCAAACGCGCCCTATGTCGCTGAATCGAAAGCCAAACGCACCCTTACCCATGAAAACACAACCCAAACGCAGCCCTTGCTGCGGCATAACAACCAAACGAGCACCCTTTGAACCCCTAAACAGCCCTTGCGGCTGTTAATACCAAACTAAACACACCCTTAACTTTTCTATTAACCCCAAACGCGCCCTAACAGTTTTCTAAAATCAAACGCAGCCTATACGGCGATATAACCACAAAACTAAATGTACCCTAGTGGTCCGAACCAAACACACCCTGCTGGTGGTTTTAACTACTAAACGCACCCTTTCGGGTTTTGCTTATGAACCAAACGCATCCAAGTTTATAACCACGAAACCAAACGCCCTATATGGTTGTCCCGAGACCCAGCCCGAACGCACCCAATTTCTATAAAACCAACCAAACACAGCCTCTTGCTGGTTTAATAAATCCAACGTACCCTTTGGTGTTTATAGAAAAACAAGCGCACTTTTCGGTGCTGTTATAACGAAACCGAGCGCACCCTTAGGGGTGCTTGTACAGCGAGGTGATGATGTGGTTGAGATGGCCACAATGGTGGTTATACTGTCGAGGTGATGACGGCCGTGGTGTTGTGGCCGCGGTGATGGGTGGGTCGTGGTGACGTGCGTGGCGTGATTGTGATGGCGGCTGCCATGGTGATGTTGGTGACAAGGTGATGATGGTGGCAGCGGGGTTGGGAAAATGATGACGAAGGTGATATGGTGGAGTGAGGATGATGTATGGCGAGGTGGTGTGGATAGGGAGAAGGTGGTGTGTCGGTAGTTGCCGGAGTAGTATGGCCGGAAAATAAGGGCGGGAAATTGAGAGAGAAAGAGATGGAGGCTAGGGAAAATGTATAACCCTAATCCTTTACTTATATCTATATATGTATGAAGTTATATAAAAAAAAGGATATGACAAGTCTTGGATAGCCTAGGGTAGATTTTGAAAATATAAACACAAGGACCAATAGTGTAATTTTTGTACAATATTGGTTCGGGGCTCGTTTAGGCTAATTAATGATTGAATTAAAACACGAGAGTTGCGCCATTGCGTTCCAAATGATTTTTCCTATAAAAATGAGTATTCACTCGACTTGTATTTTATAATTATTTTTATAAAATATATTTAAATCATTATTATTTATTTGGTACCATTGGGTGTCGCGAGTAAGCTGTGTCCGTAAAAATGAAACTTTAATTTCAACGTTCGCGTTTTTAGATAAACGCTATTGGATAAAATATTAACTAATTTATTAAATATTTTATTTAATAAAAGTGATAATTAAATATGAATTTAATTATTCTTGGGTCGGTACGCGTTATGTTCAAAATTTCGCGGGCCTATTTTAGTCATTTTCTGTTTGTTTTCGTGTCTCGGACAAAGAAAAAAAAGTTGTTCGGAATTTCGTTTTACATCAAATTGCTTTAGAGTCCGAGTTGTGAAAACGTGATTTAGTGAG
Source organism: Tanacetum coccineum (assembly GCA_026074375.1). Lineage (NCBI taxonomy): Eukaryota > Viridiplantae > Streptophyta > Magnoliopsida > Asterales > Asteraceae > Tanacetum > Tanacetum coccineum. Next base: position 10,795 of record BQNB010077985.1, read on the forward strand.
TCGTTTTTGATAAGTTAACTTAGAAATAAAATCTATATTTCCTCGTTTTCAAGTCAAATAAGTAAATATATAAATTTGTACTCAATGTATGTAATAATAAATATGATTTATTATCGAAATATGTTCCGAAAATTTTACCAGTTACGCGGTAATCGTTTTTATGTGACGATAAAAGATCAAAAGTCAAAAAGTAAGATCGGACCAGAAAAGTCAAAATTTAAAATAGTCATTTAAAATTCCGAAAATTGTCGGATGTTACAGTACCTACCCCTTAAAGAAATCTCGTCCCGAGATTTAATTTTGTGTTAACCGATTGTGTGCCCAAGAAGATATTTAAGATTTAATAAACCAGTTCTAAACAAGACGATGATAACTTTATTCATCAAAATTTTGATGTTTTGACAATTCTCAATATACCAAAAAAAAATTTTTGGCTAAGTTGACCAGGTTATATGATCCATCAAAATAGTTATCTCAATCTAGATCCTTACAGGTCTTATGACTGATGTACACGCGTTTTAAGGAAAGTCTCTAATATTGAAAACATCGAAGGAGGAAGTGTAGTCGCGTGAGTATGTCTGTGTAAAGTCTCAACTGTTTATGGGCAGTGTCTAGTTTCTGATATCCGTAATGATCGATGATTCACATCAACGTGACCTATGTATGTAAGTACCCAACTTACTTGGCAGTACTAGGATGTATCGCGACCTAAGTCTTCCTACTGGTGGCCCGAAATGAATAGTCTAACTATCTGTTTCCGTCGAAGGTTATTATCTCGCCTTAATGGGTATTGTATTAGTCCTATGGATAAAGTTGTACCAGTTGGGACCGCTCCAGGACCCAACAACAGTAACCATAACGACAATAACTATAACAAATGGTGATGAGATGCCGAGAATGAGGACATTTCGAGAAACAATATTCCCAGAATAAAGTTTAACAAATGGGAGGAGCTCGCGGAAGAGCTTATGCGATAGACGGCGGATTATGGTACTCAGTCGCTAGTTTGAGGACGAATCAACTCCATTAACTCAAGTGTGTAACAAGTCTATTAGTTCCATGAACAGTTCGTGATCGAGAGGATTAGCAACGGCAAAAGTAATAGCTTAAGAATGTGACAAGGTAGTCCCAAGTGAGGCCTTAAGATTCTGCTGAGTGCAGGACACGATTGTGTCTCTAGACCCTTTTAACGGATTCTGATGATTATCGATTTCAGGTTCATACTCGTGTCATATCGGATACCATTAAGCCCACTCATTTATAATTTCTTATTTACATAAAGAAGCGTCCAAATTCATGTAAGTAAGAAATGATAAACTCATGGTTCGGCGATTTATAATTTATTTGTTTAACTGAAGAGGCGTCCCAATCCTTTCAAATAAATAAATTATAAATCATCCTACTTAATAATTTCTGATGCAACACGCGTACACACAAAGTTTTCAAGGTGGTGAATGACATAACGATGCCGATGCTCTAATGAGTATGGGACGAGTGTTTGAAACTCGTCTTTGGAAGCTGGGAGTAAAAACTGCCATGCGAGATCGACATAGAGTTCAAGATAATTAATGAGTACTCGGTTAGAGTAAATAAGGTAAAGATCTCTATAAACAAATCAGTATAGCGATTATCATATCAATCTTCCTATTACAAGTCCCGCCCATACAAGACTTGTAATACTTAGATTCATACATAATCCCATGTAAACAGAACTGTGACGGGTTTTGTTAACATAGCAATTATCATATCAATCCTCATATTACAAGTCCCGCCCATACAAGACTTGTAATACTTAGATTCATACATAATTCCATGTAAACAAAATTATGACGGCCTTCGTGTAATACGATATTGTATAAAGCTATGAAGAAAAATAATATTTTTAGAGACCATTGTTTAACTTACAATGTCTGAGAACGAAATGAGACCATTGTGCAACTCACAATGTCTTAAGAAGTCAAATGAGACCATTGTGTAACTTACAATGTCTAAGGTATAAATGAGACCATTGTGCAACTCACAATGTCTTAAGAAATGTCTTAGTATTTATATAATTAACTCTTATATAAATAAACATACGATATACGCAAAAGGAATGCAAGCATATATATTATATATATGTATGTCATGTAAGCACTTAAGGTAACAAGTAACCTAAGCAAGTAAGCAAGTAGTGTGTATGCACTTCGAAAATGTTTGCTGTGATGCAATACTTGTGAAAACGGTTATAGTCTAGGGTAAAACATGCAACCTAGTTCCCTATAACTAGTGCTCTGATACCAATCTGTAACACCCCCAAAAATATGTCGCAGCGGAAATGTGTCCGGGGGCGTTACTTCATAATACACACCTCTAGTAACCCGTTCACCCGTTCCCCCTCCTAGTGATTCGGCAGCAAGCCGGCCAGCACTTCGGGTTCTCATCCTTGGCGGCATTCTCTATACGAGGGAGAACATGGGCAACGTTAGGTAAGTGGGATGACTCGCACACATTCATCGAATATCTTACTATACAAAACCAAATATATGCGCAACACCACCCTACGGTGTCAACATCGATTTGTGTGAACAACAATACCAAGTAGTGAGTGAGTTGTGACACGCTTATAATTACGCTGGCCACCGTACTTATATTTGCATCCTTTCCCATTCATATTCAATATTGAGCCCACTCATTTCAATGACTGACATAACTAAGGCACTAAACCAAGAACACACAAGGCACACCAAAAGCGGAACACCGCACACATAGATCCTATAAGCAACTAAACGACAGATCTTAGGTTATAATCTAGGATAATCCACCTAGTTCTCTATAACATTAGCTCTGATACCAATCTGTCACACCTCGACAATGGCAGAAACTCGGTAATGCAACATAATGATCAATCATAACACAAGGTACACAAATAGAGAAAACTACATTGCATAAACTCCAAGTACTATGAAGACCATCAACCTTGAACAAACTCAAGTGATGTCCCAAA
>BQNB010077985.1:14399-27645 GCA_026074375.1 Tanacetum coccineum
TCTCGAAGTAGAACTTGGTATTTAGCTTAGTACCGAAAAAAGTGTAAGCGACGTGTACGGTTTTCTCCGACTAAGGGGAGCTAGTTGACATAGTGAAGATTACTCTCAAGTTGGGTACTTGGGGAGTGGATTAGGGAAAAGAGGTGCTTCGTAGCTGAACCACTATAAATCATTGTGTCATTGGTATGATCTTTTTTATCTTTACTTGCTTACATTTCGTAGTTTGTTTATTTACTTATTGCATCGCAATTATATACACTTATGTATATCTCTTGAATTCACATAAGTTGATAATCTAAGTTTTAATTTTAAAATGGTAAAAACTATTCAACCCCCCTTCTAGTTTCCGCACAGGAGATACATCAAGGCTCTTGTGGAATGCATGCAGGATCACGATCAGTGGTGTTTAAGATTATGAAGCTGGGGTATTATTGGCCTTCGATGCATAATGATGCGAAGGTGCTAATTCAAAGATGTGAAGCATGACTGATCCACTCATCCATACCAAGGAAGCCAAAACAGGAGATGACATCTATAACTTTAGCATGGCCTTTTTCCTAGAGGGGAATTGACATTGTGGGACCAATGTTGATGGCCCCAGGAGGTGCAAGGTTCCTTGTCATAGCCATCGACTACTTCACAAAGTGGATCGAAGCAAAACCCCTGGTAATTACAACGGGGAAGCATATGGAGAAATTTATATGGGAACATATTGTGGGCAGATTTGGAATCCTCCAAATAATCATCTCAAATAATGGGAAACAATTCGCTGAAGGAATATTCCAGTCTTTTGCCAAAAACTTGGTATAGTTTAATGTTTTACTTTGGTTTACCATCTCTACGCAAACGGGCAGGTCAAGGTCACCAACCGTGATATTGTTAATGGCATGGAACGAAGACTAGGAAAGACTCACCAAGGATGGATGGCTGAGTTACCATAGGTATTATGGGCACATAGGACAACTATCCAGCAATGGTAAAACTCCCTTCATTCTAGTCTACAGCTCAAAATCCGTTGTTCCCATAGAAATAAGTGTGGAAACAAAAAGAATCAAGGAATTAGAAGTTAGACAGAACGAGAAGAGGTGTAGAGAAGACCTTGATATTCTTAAAGAGAGAAGGGAGATAACTTCCACTAGAGAAGCCTATTACAAGCACAAGCTAGAAGGATACTACTACAAACGTGTCCAGCCATCTACATTTAAGCCACGTACCTACGTACTTTGACTTAACAGTGCTAGCAAAGCTGAGTTCCAAGGAAAAATAGGACCAACATGGGAAAGGCCTTACATAGTAAAGAAGGCCTATGGAGATGGAGCCTATAAGCTAGAAACACTATATGGCTCTCCCGTTGACCGAACATGGAACGATTCAAACCTTCGTAAGTTTTACATGTAAAACTTGCTATTTATTATTTTCTATAGTCATTGTTTCGACTATTTCTTTTCAAGGGAATCTTCTTAAGTGTAGCAAACTAAGTGTTCATACATGAGATGATGTAAATCTTTCTACACTACTAATGAAATAGATTCCTTGCAAATCTTTTATGTCGTTATTTACAACAAAAGATGTTATAAGGCCACACTTGAGCCTTACTATTATTTATAACTAAGTACTTAAAAGTTTCAACGTTCAAAAGGATGTCGTAAGGCCACACTTGAGCCTTACTATTATTCAACATCCGTTAAATTCACATTAACTTCCCAAAGGTCTTTGTTTGAAACCTTTTGGGCTAAAACGGAGCAGGTCGCAACCCTCCGTTATAAGCGAAGGACTACTTGCAAACCTTAGTGAACATATAAGGCCACACATGAGCCTTCGCTTATTAAAGCGCGAAAACATTATCTAAAAAAGATATATAAGGGGTCAAACTAAGGTCCCCTACAGTTTCCCAACAAACAATACAAGGGAAAATAAAACTACAAGCAACAAAGTAGTGGCAAAACATAAGACTACATCCCTATATCATTAAAAGTCCCTGAAGGGACAATATACAAAGCCAACCACAAAGGATTAGCAAAATTGTTTATATGATGGCCTACATAAACCATCAAGACAGAAATATTGTTTAAGGCTGAAGCTTGTAGAACATAAAGTAAAAAAGGTACAGGTACATACCACCCGGATAGTAATTAACGCCTACATGGTAACCTTTAATTAACTGGAGCTCCCAAAGATAAAGGCTTAAAGTTTAACAAAGCAGGCTTCGTACGAAGGGACTTTGGCTTCTTCGAGAGCAACTTCTTTAGGGAGGCATACGGATCAGCAGTTGCTTCAGCTATGAATGGATAAGAGGCAGTGGCTAAGTCATCACTGGCTTGGTCAAATTCCTTCTTGGAGGAAGAACGATAGCCATGCATCTTCTCCAAATCAAAAGGCTCTTTTAAAGTAGCTACCTCCTCGAAAGATGTACATGTGCCATGAAACATAGCCGCTTTGACAAGTCAGGTAACTAGAAGACCCATCTCATCACTATGAACGAGTTTCATAGCCACATAAGGACCAACTTTGGACACAACAGCAGCCTTATCTTGCCTTAACCCATCAATCTCTTGCAGCAATTGGGTTTTGGAGCTCTTAAGTCTCTCCCTTTCAGACTCCAACCCTTCTACTTTTGAGCGGAGGATAAACAGGGTCTGCTCATAGTTAACCTATTTCTTCTCTTTAAGAACAAGTCTGCTATACTCACCATGAAGCCTGTCAGCTTATCCTTGCAAAGTATCAATCTTTGAGCGCATGTCCAATACAAGAGGATTCTTGTCTAAATCCTGCAGAGCTTCGTTACACTTCCTCTCAAGTTCAGCATATGCCTTGTCTTTCTCAACCTCCCTTTCTCGGATTGCATCACAAGAAGCTTTAGCCTTTGACAAAGTAGAAATAAGCTTACGAGTCCTATTATTCAGCATGTTATCAAGCACAGCATGTCGCATATAAGCTCTGTCATGGATATCATAGAGTTTCTCTAAGCTTATTTCTTTAAGATGTCATTTCCATGAAGGAGGAGTTACATGGGCAACAACAAAATGGCAATCAGTAGAGTCTTTTAGCTCTTTGGCAGATGGAAACTTTGTAGAATAAGAGATTCCAATGTTATAACTGTATAATGTTCAGATGTAGAGAGCATATGAAGCAAGAAAATTACCATGAATGTCAGGATCACTATCGACGTCCAAAGGATCATAAGCATCATCGGCAACTTTGCTCGCTTGGGGTGGCACCTTTCGAACCTTATGCCGAGGTTCCCTCTCAAAAGACTTAGCAGTATGCTTCCTCTTTCCAACAGCCTTCGCAGAGGTGCTCACCCTCTGATTTTGAGTTTTCTCAATAGTGGTGTGGTCAATCAAAGTAACTTCATCTTGCTCAGATGGACAATCGTCAGAATCACCTATAGTCTCAGTAAATTATGAAGGGTGGACAGCAATCAAGGGATCTGTATCAATCGCCGGAGCCTCATTATTCACAGACCTGGTAGAAGGAGAGCTCCCTTCATCACCAACACCTCCCTCTGGTATAAAGTGAAACTCACCATCAATCCTTTCCATCATAAAACTTCTAAAATCCATCTCTGTAAAAACCGATCAAAGAACATTGATTATCAACCGAAACGCTCAAAGTAAGGAAAAACAAAGAACGAATAAATACCCCTTCTGTGATAATAAATTATAGGGTTTTGAGACTATGCTTCCATGAGGTTTTCAACCCTACAAGATATAAGATGGGGTCCGGAAAGGTCCGAACTTTACAAGGGTAGGTGGCTATCTGGCGATACAAAGGATCATCTCGAGCATATGTCGTAAGCATATCTTTGAAGGACTTCTTATCAAGTTTGTTATCCTCAAGAAGGAGCTCAAAGTATTTGGAAGGCACTATCTTGTTTTTGATGAAAAAGAAGCTGACTTTCCAACCCTCAATATGGGTTATAGGTTTGGTTAAAGCTATCGGTATGCCAGAACCACCTCTATTTGAGAGAGTCAATCAGTTACCAGCAGGACCAAGGTTCAAGAATGCTCAGAGAAGATCAACACTAGGCTCACCACCATATGCTTTGCACATTACGACAAAGGTTGTGAGCTTTATCATTCCAAAAGGATTGAAGCGAGAAATGTGAACTTTAAAATAATTCAACACCTTACATATGAACTTTGTGTAGGGACCCTAAGATTAGAAAGGGTGAATTGATGGGTATATAACCCGACAAAACCTAGCAGAGCATCAAATATGGTTTAGGTTCTTTTTGGAAAAAGAATTGTGACATCCTGAGGAATGTCATAATCGGTAGCCAATTGGGATAATTTATCTTTGGTCAAGGTGCATGTTTGAGAAGCAATGATAAACTTGGCGTCCATGAAAAAATAAGGGAAGAAAGAATTACCTCGTGGTAAGAAGATTCCACAACAATGATCAAGTAATTGGGGAAGGTAAAGGTGAAAATAAGGATTAATAGTGATTTCCTTATATAACAGAAGGAGTAAATTGCGGTTCATACACGTGTGCGGCTGGATATTCGGGTAATTTTGAATTTTAAATTTTAGCCAGAGATGGGACGTTTACATTTACCAAGAAGGACTTTTCATTATCTCGAAGTAATTTTGCAACTAACTCCCTATCAAGTAGGATTAACATTTAATGCGCAAAGCATGCGCACATATCAGGATTTGACTTGGAGTTTCGATACATTTGTTATGAAGTCAAAAGCAATGCATCCATAGATGTATACATTACATTTGACTAGGGGGCTTGATGATGCACCCTCCCCTTTGGCTCGAAGGCCTCCCCTACAAGCCCAAAAAAGATCTACTCCTAATTATACCTAGGAACCTTCAAATAGTTTCTAGTGGCATAAAACCATCTTCACGATGGTTACCAGTATGGGAATCCAAGACGTGAAGACCCACACCTTTCACGATAAGGTCTTCGACGAAACTAGGGTTGAGGTCAGACTTGGTTAAGTCAAAACCCATGTTCTCTCTCTGTACCAAAGCTTTCCCGTCAAGGTAGAGATCGTGGTATATTAACCCTGTAATCACCCTTTAAATTGTGAGACACTCCCACGATCACTGGTTTATGTGCAAAGCCTTGTTCCAGCCTATTTAATCTCCCATAAATAAATGGCAAGGTCTTCAGGTTTGTTTTACGCTCTCAACACTTACCTACATATTTTACACATACTTATTACTCCCAAAGCACATACTTACTCTCACGCCGGAGGTGATTCGCAGGGACACCCCCTATGCTTCACTTAACGTAGTGTTTCTATTTATTTTGTTATAGGTTACTCAAGACTTGGCAATCCAGCATTTACCCCCAAACTTTTCGATCCCCATCGAAGCCTGATCGTGTCTGTATTTGCACAGTCATGCATTATGACTCATTGACTTGTTAAAGTCAAGGAATTATATTGGCCAATTAAGTGGTCAAAAGTAAATAGGTTAAATGCAGTATTTTGGTTGTTTTGGGTCTGTCATAGAAAGTTGGTTTTATGGTTTTGGGTTTTATGCAGAATTCTGCAGATTCTGCAGAAATCTATATTTGAGGTCCCAATACTGCGTATTCAATTTATTGCATACAACGTATTCAGTACTTGGACCCATACGGAGTATTTAAATTATTTTATACGGTGTATCCAATTCTGGATTTAATATGGAGTATTCACACTTTCAAATATTGAGTATCCATATTTGGACTTAATACAGTATATTCAAGTTAATGAATACGTCGTATTGAACTCTGATCACAGAATGTTTATATCTCTTTTATGCTTTGAGTTTTCATTTTTGGGTTATCATATATTGTTCTTATAATGTTAATGAGCTTGTGTATGTTAATTGTTTTGATGTATGTTTTAAATTTCTTATAATTTGTTTGTTAAGTCCAAATGTGAGTATTTTCGAAAAAAAATCTAGTGTCGTTCAAGGGTGTTTCAACTTGGTATCAGAGCCTTGGTCTAAGAGATCTATGATGTCACGTTAGAATTTCCTAGACTTAGACCTTGTATGCACGTTAGTAATAACGTAGGTAGTATGTGTATAATTTATGCGACTTTCAAAAATACATGTGTAGAGTATCTTTATGACTACACTTGGCCACCGTAGTGATAAAAATATAATACAATGTATAATTGGAATCGTAGAGACTATACACCTAGGGCAAGTACAGGATTGGCTAAGTGCATAAATATGAAATGTCATTAATGAAATTGAATAAGCCTATGATTATTTGTTGATAATTTAAATTCTTAATTTCAGTAAGAACAAAAGATGATGAATGCGCGTCATAAAGAAGTTTTGAAAGCTTCAACTTCTAAAGGAACCGAGTCTTCGAATAGTGATGCGGATCATGGTAATAGTGATAATGGGTCTTCTTCTAGTTATGAGGACCTCAACTTTAGAGGGTTCACGGATGAGGAGACAAAAGTCTTAAGCTCAATGATATCGAGGCAAGTAGGAAAGGCGATTAAGAATGTAATGCCTTACTATATTAGCCGTACAACTGATAACCTTAAGGAATTAATTCAAAAAGAGCTAGAAGGGTTTAAGAGAGAAGAGATTATGAAAGTATTTATGAATAAGATGGCTAGTTATCGAGATTTTACGGCATGTGATGTGCCAAAATTTGATGGAACAATTAATCCGATTGCTAGTACAAGATGGCTTTCTGCCGTTGAAGGTGCCTTCCATACTAGTTGTTGCAAAGAAGAGAACAAAGTCAGTTTCGCTTCAAATTTTCTCTGTGATAGTGCCAAGATATGGTGGGATGGAAAGGTTTGTGAGAAGGGTGAGGAATGGATAGGTTCATTCACGTGGAAGGATTTCAAAGAGTTGTTTAATGCCGAATATGCTCTGGCCGAAGAAGTTGATAAAATTCGAGAAGAGTTTCAAACTCTTATGCAAACAAATGAGACGGTGAATGAATTGAGGAAGAAATTCAATGATTTGATTCCCTATTGTCCCGAATACCATGGAAACGAGAAGCTCAAGGTTGAAAGATTCCAAAGGACGTTACATGATGACATTCGAGAAGTAATCTCTCCTTTCAAATGCACTACCTTAGATGATCTTTTGACTAGAGCTCGGGTGAGAGAGGCGGATTTTCTAAGAAAGAAGAACAAAGAGGCTAAGGAGACCAAGAGGAAGCTTGAATTTAGTGATCAGTATACTAAGAAGCCTAAGCATGATCATGGTCGAACAGGTGGTGGAACCCAAGCCCAGACACCATGTAAAAACTGTTATAAAGCTCATCTTGGAGAGTGTCGAGCAAATTTACCGGGTTCCTACAAATGTGGTGCTTTGAACCACATGAGCAAAGATTGTAAGAAACCAATGATATTGTGTTATAGTTGCAATCATTTATGGCACAAGTCGAATGAATGCTCAAACCCGAAGGCGATTGAAGCCAAGCTGTTAAAGTCAATTAAGGAAGAAAAGGCGGGAGTTCCAAACCCGAAAGCTCACGTGTATGTGATGGCCGCCGAAGAAGATAAGTTGGTACACGATGTGTTACAGGTACAATTCTTGTTAATTCTATACCCGCTCGTGTGTTGTATGATTCAGGTGCGAGTGTCTCCTTCATATCTTACGAATTTAGCCAAAATCTATCCACTCCACCAAATAAACTTCCCTTCCCTTTAGAAGTAGAAATAGTCGATAGTAAAGTCGTAGTTGTGTCTAACGTATATAGTGATGTGGAGATAGAAATTAATGATAGTATCTTTAGGATCGACTTGATTCCTATTATACGAGGAGTATTTGATATCGTAATCAGCATGGATTGACTCGATAAATACAATGCCAATATCTTATGTAACCAAAAGCTCATTCGGTTTGTAAATCCTCAAGGTCGTGAGATCATTATTTATGGTGATAAAAGGAAGGGAGATTTTAAATTATGTTCCGTAATGAAGGCTATGAAGTATTTGTAACATGGTTGTTATGCTTTTATGGTACATGTAATAGATACTAGTTTCGAGAAGAAAAGTGAAAATATGTTCTGATTGTTAATGAATTCCTTGATGTTTTTCCCTAAGATTTGTCAGGTATTTCACCCGAAAGGCAAGTCAAGTTTCGAATTGATCTTATTACGGGTGCAACTCCTATCGCCAAAACTCCGTATTGTTTAGCTCCATCCGAAATGAAGGAGTTAATGAGTCAACTCTAAGAATTACTCGAAATAAAGTAATTCACCGTGGGGAGCTCTGATCTTGTTCCTTAAAAAGAAGGATGGTAGTATGCGGATGTGCATAGATTATCGTGAGTTAAATAAAGTCACGATGAAAAATGTATATCATTTACCAAGAATTAAGGATCTCTTTTATCAACTCCAAGGTGAGAAGTGGTTTTCAAAGATTGATCTTTGTTTGGGTTATCATCAATTAAAGGTCCGAGAAGGACATTCTAAATACGGCTTTTAGGACACGTTATGGGCATTATGAGTTTGTTGTTATGCCATTTGGCCATACAAATGCACCGATAATTTTCATGGATCTCATGATGCGGGTGTGTAGGCCAATGTTGGATAAGTCCGTTATTATGTTCATCGATGACATTCTCATCTATTCCAAAAGCAAGGAAGAGTACGAAGTTCATTTATGAGAAGTCTTAGAAACTCTACGAAAAGAAAGACTGTATGAAAAATTCTCGAAATGTAAATTTTGGTTACAAGAAGTTTAATTTCTTAGTCATGTCATAAATTCTGAAGGTCTTAAGGTTGACCCATCTAAGATTGAAGCGGTGATGAATTGGCAAGCTACGAAGAGTGTTGGTGAAATTTGAAGTTTTCTAGTTCTCGCAGGTTATTACTGAAGATTCATTCAAGATTTTTCCAAGATTGCATCCTTGTTGACTAAGCTTACTAAGAAGAATACTCCTTTTATGTGGGGTGAAGAGAAAGTAAAAGCTTTTGTCACCTTGCAAAAGAAGTTATATGAGGCTCTGATTCTTGTTTTACCAGAAGGAACCGAAGATATGGTCGTTTATAGCGATGTGTCTTATTCTGGTCTCGAATGTGTTCTTATGCAATGAGGCAAGGTTATCACCTATGCCTCGAGATAATTGAAAAAGCATGAAGAGAATTATCCCACTCAAGATCTTAAATTCATGGCAGTGGTCTTTTGCTTTGAAGATTTAGAGACATTATCTTTATGGTGTGAAATTCATAATTTACACCGATCATAGAAGTCTTCAATATTTCTTAGAAAAGAAAGATTTAAATATGAGGCAACGAAGGTGGTTAGACTTACATAAGGATTATGATTGAGAAATTCGTTACCATCCTGATAAGGCGAATGTGGTGCCAGATGCGTTAAGTCAAAAAGATAGAGAGAAAGTTACGAGAATTCACTCGCTACGAATAATCGTTACTTCTGATCTTTTCGATAGAATAAAGGCGGCTCAATTAGAAGCGTTAAAAGAGGAGAATTAGAAAAGCGAGCGTATTACATCTTACATTTATCTTGAAGACGGTATTCGGGGGATCAAGACTGGACAAGGGAGAATCTACATTCCTTTTCGAAGCAATTTCAAAGAGTTACTTTTGGATGAAATGCACAAGTTAAAGTATTCTATTCATCTGGGAGCTATGAAAATGTATCTCGATTTGAAGAAGAATTATTGGTGGTCGGGTATGAAGATGGATTGTGTAAAGTGTGTTGAGAAGTGCTTGACATGTTTAAAAGTCAAGGCCGAACATTAAAATCCGTATGGGAAAATTGAACCGTTATAGATTCTGGTTTGGAAGTGGGAGAAGATTACGATGGATTTTGTGACTAAGCTACCAAGAACGAAAAAGAAGCATGATGCAATTTGGGTCATAGTAGATCGTTTGACGAAGATTGGTCATTTCATCCCAATCCGAGAAAATATGCCCGTTCATAAGTGATGTCACACCTCATAAATTTTAGGTCAATATTTTAAACTTTTCCGATCATTATTTTTTACTTTTATACGTTACGTTTGAATCTGGCAGTTTACCGGGAAGTTAACCCGCGTAAATCTAAAAAACATCATCGGACGCGTTCTGACTTTGGATTTTGATTAGTTTAGATATTATATGAGTTATTTTATCATTTCTAAGTGTTTCATAGTTTACAATCACTTTTGACACTTTTTTTACGTTTTTTTTGACTACGGCGACCCAGAAACCCGTAAATATTTCGTTGTAAACTTTAGTTATATCAATCCCGTTATTAAGTCAAAAATTTCATTCTATGCCCCCCTCCTTTATAAAAATCGGATCCAAGCTCAAAATAAAAGATGAGAGCATCTTTTGAATTTCTATGCATGCATGTGTTGTGTAAGGGAGTGAAAGTGACATCTCATAAGTTCCCTTTCCTCTTGTTTTCTTGTGCAAGACCCTCCCATGTGATACTTACACTCTTTGACCCTATTTTACTAGCATTTTAAACCAAGACAATGAACCATGGCTAACCATTTATGCCTAGCTAGTAAATTGGCTCATCTCTTTTCCTTCTCTTTCTTTTCTAGCCGAAAACCACAAGGACCAAACTAAAGGGGTCCAAGCCACTTAACTCGAGGAAGAATATACCCTAAACCCTAAAGTATTGGCCTATATATATCCCACTATAACATATTTAGGGTTTCATAATCATTTTCAAGTCTCTGAAAATTTCTTTCTCTCCCTCTTTTCTTCTTGAAGCTCACGGCCAAACACTGTCTTTTAGGGCTTTAATTTTCTTTAATTTTGTGCAAGATCCAAGTATCCCAAGTTCATTTCTAAGGTTACCTAAGGTGGTTTCAAATATTAGTTGGTTGATTTTCAAGGGTTTTCTCAAGATCTAAAAGTTAGGATTTCTAATTTTATTAGTGGGTTTTCAAGATCTAGTGATTTTGGGTATAGATCTTGTGTTATTGCTTTTTGTTCTTCATTCTTGTAAGCATTTCTTGATCTTTAATTTGATACTTTCTTTCTTTCTTATGAATCTTGTTCATCTTAAGAATCCATGTGTTTGTGGCTCTTTTTATAAAAAGAAATAAAATAATATCTTGTCATATTTTATAAAAATGGAAGTAATATGTTTATGACTTTGCGATCTTGGTGAGGTGAGTTGAAAAGTGATTTGCAACAATAGAAATGAAGGGATTATGTTAGTTTTAGGTGTGGTTTTATTGTGGATTAGTTATGAATGAATATTAGGCTAGACTAGGCACTATTGTGAAGTTTGGTGTGATTTTCAAAAGCGTTTGTGAAATACATAGTTGCTGATCCAAAATTGTTTTGAGATTTTGGGCGACTTAGGAATGTTTCCAATAGGCGTGAAGGTAGTTTTTGGAGATCTCGTTTCGAATAGATAGTTTTATATACATTGTACATAAAAATTGAACTTAAAACGGCCAAGTTATAGCCAAATGAAACTTGAAACATTTTTCGGCAAAACCATTTTGACATAGTGCTATTTAGAAAATAAAATGAGGTTTTTGGACACTTTTGAACATTGTTGGACTTTCTAAAAGTTGGCAAAAACATATAAAAACAATAGGTTATTGATTAGGAACATTTGGAATGTCATAAAAATATGTAAATGGTGTCAGAATTGATAAATGAGGTAGGATTCCTAAAATAGTAACTTTTATTGTGTTTTAGCGAAACGGATATAGAAGTTAAGCGATTAAGACTAGTTAGTGCATTTTGAAAATATGGAAACTTAACAAATATAGGGGACGGTATTAACGTCTTGAAACTAAAATCTTTCCTAAAAAGGAAACTTTCTATAAATGGCAACTTTCAGGAAAAATGTCGGGATTCAACGAAGAACATTATAATTTCACTAAGTCGTTTTTGATAAATAAAACCAAAACACAAACACACGTGGATGTCTTTCTATATTAAACGTTTCATGCAATATTTAGTATACTTTCTGTTTTCCTAAGACGCGTTATTTATCTAGGTCGCGGCTAGATTTCTATATCATCTTTCATTTACGTGATTTACCGTTCGCTCATCTTGCTAAGGTGAGTTCATAGCCCCACGTTTTTACTACTTTGCTTTACTTTTTAGGGTGAGAAACATTGCTTGCTTTTAAACATTAGACACAAATACTTTACGTTTTTCCAATCTTGTTTACGTGTTGCCTGAGTAAATGTTGAAACTTGTATGCCCGAGTTATCATGAACCGTAAGTTACTTATGATCAATTAGACTGGTAAGTGAGCATGAGTGTTGTAAATAGATCTATTTGGACTAATCATCCCCGTATGTGTAAGTAGCTCTTACATGAGCAACGGACGTATACCATGTCGAGTGATACGGTGAAGCGCCATGTTTGCACCCGTCAGGGAAAGTTTATTTAGCATTTTGCATGCTCCTATTACATTTAGCCTCGGTATCATGAGCTTAGCGCAACGTAGATGCCTTTTTACGTGATATTGTATCTGTTATAATAGTCACATGCGTTTTGCGAAATTTGTGGTCCACTCTTATATCAAATTCAAACCTATGAATTCACCAACTTAATGTTGATGTTTTAGCGTGTTTTTCTCAGGTGCTTAGCTATGGATGTCTTTGCTTGCTTTATGGTGTTGCCTTGCTTTGGACCAATTTTCAAGAATTATTATTATCTATGTTAACATCGCTGTCAAATTTTAAAACCTTTTATTCGCTTTCGCGTATTATCTAATAACCTATGTAAAACTTTAACTATTTTTTTAATGCAACGATGTTGGATTTCTAAACGTACCCTTAGAGGTCGTTCTTTGTATCTTGTATGATGTATATTATGACGTCACGCCCCCGGACACGTATTTCCGTCCAGGCCCCGTTTGGGGGTGTGACAGATTGGTATCCAGAGCCAAGGTTATAGAGAACCAGGTAGAATATTAGGTCTAGTCGATAACTAGTATGTGATCCTACGTGTTTCTACTTGCTTATGTGTATAATTACTACTGATAAGTATACGAGTATTAATTATAATACATTTCCATAATTATATTACATATAATTTTGCCATGACTATACTTTACATCTATATTTTTCCAGAATTGCACGCATTGGCATTGTTCATATAAAGGGGATTTATATAAACTTTTGCTTGTGCAGGTTATGGCAGCTCTGGTTATTTCTATTTCTTTAGACGTTGTAGGAAACTAGAAGGGGGGTTGAATAGTTTACTGGTTAATTTGTCGTTTTAACCGTTTACACGTTGCTTACTTTCTTTTTCGACACTAAGCTAGATGTCGAGTCCTAATCTTAGCTAGAACCAATCTAGGACTTCACAAAGTCATTATACACTCACAAAA
>BQNB010077986.1:2663-30677 GCA_026074375.1 Tanacetum coccineum
CACTTAAAATAATTCCTTTAGTATATATAAATATATATATAATAAATATAAATATATAATAATAAGAATTATCTCAAAAATATCAATAATAGTAAGAGAAGTATTCCAAGAGGGTTTTTTAAAAGGAAATTAATTTTACCCAAAGTGAAATCCCTAAAAACCTTACCGGGTCGTGTCCCGACGAGGTGCGAATTTGAAAATCGAGGTAACGTTTGTGGAACAATGCTTGAATATCACAAATTGGATTTGGTTATCTATTTCTACTAATAAAATGCAAAAACAAGTAAAGGCACGCTAAAAACGAAAGCAAATAAGGCTAAAACACTAAAAACGATAACGAGATTCAAAACCCGTTCTTTAAAAACCCAAATTCTAAAATTTTAACCCTACAAATGAAAATTTAATTTTTATAAATCCTAAATGATAAAAGAAAATTTTAAAAAAAAAGAATTATATATTTTTGACTTTTATATTATTTATTATGAATTAAAAACGGATTTAATCTAAAAAACTAATAAAAAATAATAAACTAATTTGGAAAATTTTGAAAATTTTGTGAGAAATACTTTGCACTATGCTAAACCTAAGAAAAATAAAAAGTGGAAAATCGGCTAAAAGAATAAGCCGAAAATAAGCTAATAAGCTCGAATGAGCTTAACTATCAAATGAGTTTAAATAATATTTGAAAGCACCCTTGGACAGAAAAGTCCCAAGGGCGCAGATGGTAGTGAGTGTTGGGTGTGAGGCTTGGTTGAGTTGGGTAGAGGTCACGGGTTCGAGCCTAGCTCACCCATGACTTCCCTAATTCCCAAGTTTTTATTTTTGCAAAACTTTTTAACACAACTTATTAATAAGCTCAAAACTAACAACTTTTGTAAAAGCAAAATTTTTAGAACTTTTTAAATAAGCTGAAAACAAAGGACAGTTTTTTGGTCCTTAAAACTTAAGCTAAAACCACTAGGATTTTTAAAGACTCAAAGACAAATGAAACTTAAATAAGCTAAAAACTGAGCTTAAGCTAACCTAAAAAACACTAGGGACTTAAAATAAGCTAACCAAATAAGCTAAAATAAGCTCTATAAGCACAGCAGTACTAACTTAAAGTTAGTACTGCCAAGCTTAGCAGTTAAGACTGCTAAGCTTATATACCCCCTAATCAGCTAAAGATAAACACAATAAGCTGAACACAATCAAACTTATAGACCTATTGAGCACTAGGAAGAAAATTAAGCACAAATAATAAGCTGATAAGCTCATTTATCCTCAAAACAGTTTGCAACTTAAGACTTTAACAAGGAACTTTGACAGGACAGATTTTTTTTACATTTTTGTCACTAAGATATATGACCACAAAAACTTAATTCAGATCATGAAAATTAAAAACAGATGAAAAATGAACACCAAATAATAGCTAAAAGCTGACTTTAAGAAATTTGAACTACAATTTAGCTGGAAAATAAGCTGTCAAGAATGACAGTTTACACTAAACTATTTTTTTTTGTTTTTTCTAAAAGACTAAGTGGCTTCTGCAGCCCTATAATTAAGTTACTAAAAGCTAAAATTAAAACTTAAAAAGTAAAAACAGATCAAGCTTGTTATTCAAAGAACTTATGCTCTTAAAATCAGACCTTAAAACTAACTTAAGCTGATCTAAATTGACTGAAGAAAATGGGCTTTTTAAAACTCTTTTGAAAAATGAAAATTTATGACTAAGAAAGAAATGACTTTAGACATTTGCAAAAACTATTATAACTTTAAAACTACCGCATTAAGGACCTGATATAAAAGACAAGAATGACTCTACCAAGCTACTAAACCAGATCTAACCATATAAGCTGAAATATGAAACTTGACAACCTCAGATTCAAATCATGGTTAAATTGAACTTATCATTTGAGATTTAAACAATTAAAACTTATAGAAACTAACTTTTAGACCTAATGCAAGCCTGTTGAAAATGATTTTGGAGCCAAAAGCAACTTTTAACCCCATTTGACCCATTTTGAAAACTTAACCCAAACACCCCTTTAAATCTGATTTTGAATTTTTACACTATAAAAGACTGAATTAAGCTAAGATATTAAAAATAGGTTAAATATAAGGTAATTGAAGAACAAATAAGCATTAACTTGAAAGGAATAAGCATAATTCTAATAGCAAATCATATGAGCAGATTAATACCAATTTAAGATTGCATTATGAAAATTTTAAAGCAAGATATAACTAAACTTAAAACTAGGCATATTACACTACTTTAAGACAGAATAAGCAAGATAAGCAGAAATAAGCAAGCAATAAGCAATGATTGAACAGTTATAAGCAAATAAGCAGTTTGAAAACATATAAAAGGAAAACGGAATAACCTGCATCCAATAGCTTACAAGGCTGAACCTAAAGCTCTAATTACCTCAGCTTATTGTCAATAAGCTGAGATCAAACCCATAAGCCCTTCCATGACTGGCTTATCATCCAAAAGCTTAAAACCAAATCCTTACTAATGAAACAGTAAGAGCTTAGATAAGCTTTTAAGAAAGCTTATCTAAGAAACATTGGATTATAAGAGCTTATTTAGATGACTTTAAAACAATATTAAGCTGAATTGCATTAAATAAAAAAGATTAAAAGTTTACTTAAAACTGAAATTTCATTGATATTAAAAAGGGTACAAGCTTGAATTTAAAATACAATTTAAGTAAAATAAGCAGTAAAATAAGCTTAAACCTACACTACTCCTAAAACTAAAATTACACTAGATTAGATTACAACTGTTGCTATTAAGACCTATTTATAGCCGAATTCAGAAGTCTTGGTGTCTTCATGTGTGTTTCTTTTGTGAGGTGAGTCAAGAATCAATATCAACCTTCAATCTTGAGTGTCCTCTAAGTCTTTTCATCTCAAGCCTTGAATTCTTGTCTTCAACCTTGAACGAATGGGGTTAAAGGGGATTGCCAAGGTGGATTTTTGGTATTGGTGAAGTGGGGTAATGGGAGAGAGATAGGTTTGGCAAGTTGCAAGGGGTCACGTGAAGGGATGATGAATAGTGTGGGAAGTTTGGCGGGAAAAGGTTTTCGGGGTGAAATGAAAGTTAACGGGCGTTAGCCGTGTTTTTGTTATGTGTTTGCACCGTTAGTCCTGTTGGACTGACACTGTTAGTCCATTTGGACTGACACTGTTAGTCCTTTTGAACTAACAGTGCAAAGGCTTTAAGGACCTTTGATGTAATATGGTTAAAGGGTGTATGGTTTGGGCTTTTGTTTGGGCCGGTTTGGTATGGTTTTGGATTTTGGGCTTTTTAAACCTTAAGGCTTGTAATACTTTTAGATAAAGTCTTAATAGGCTGACCCGACCCATTAAATGGGTACGGGTTGGTCCATTTAAGATTTTTTCATTTTTGGCTTCGTCTTTAACTTTGACTTTTTGGTGTTGACTCTAATTTTGACTTTTGCTGACTTTGACTTTGACTTTGACTTTTCACGACCTTTCCATTCCCGTGCTCGGTTTTGTCCGTTTTGGCTTGATTTTGTATCCTTTTCTAAATATCCGATACCTGCACAGTAAATAACACAAAACAAGCATATATTTGGCATTTTATGTCCGTTTTTGGTCATTTAGGGTCATTTTATTAGGTAAAAAGTATGTGTAATTAAGCACATACCAAGGGACCATGCTTGATATCTTCTAGAATATTTACATACTATTTCTTGAATACGGCGTATTAAGTCTCTCTGGATACGGCGTATTGATGCTTTATTTCCTATGTGGTATTTGTGTGAGTGCAGGCACGGTACGTCGTATCTTCCTATGTTGGATAGGCGTATTGGTCTTCAGAATAGTAATAGACTTCTACATAATCTTCATTTAAGCTACAGAATGCGCGCCTTTTGCTAACTTTCACCAATTACTTCCATAATACTGTTATTTCAATTGTGAACGATTAAGTACACATTCTTTGCAATAACTATACAATTGGTTAATAACAATAGGATAATTGCGCTATTATGATGACGTTATTTGATGTAATCAGCTGGCTAGGACCATACGTAGTAAAACACCAATATCCGTCCGGATATGTTGAACTATATGGAAAAAATGGAAAAACATTCTTTGTTAACGGCCACAAACTGAAGCTATATCATGAAGACGAAGAATATAATGACCAAAGGGAAGTAGTGATGACATCAAATAACGTTACTTTAATATATCATTTATCCTATATGTTTTGCCCACTTTTATGTAATTAAGCACATACTAAAATCCCCCATACTAAGATATTTTCGTGTCCTCACGCAATGCCATAAGTAAACACTTTAGAAAACCAAGAATCTCAATCCTCCTTGACTAATTATCACTAATTTTGAAAAGCCCCATTTTGACCATTTTTAAAAATCTATACTTATTACCACACATATTTTTGTATTTTTCCTTTTTTCTCATTTTTTTCTTTTTTTTTCTTTTGAAGCAACTAACTAGAATGTATTAACTTTCATTATTTTCATAACTTTAGGGTCATAGAACAAGACGCATTTTAATCCTAAAATGCCCGAAAGGATAAATTCATCGTCCCCGACTTTTCACTCGTCCCAAACCAAGCTCAAAAACGAAATCACCGTTAAATATAAGTTAAGATGCTAACACTACTCATACTTGTACCCTGTGAAACTTTTCGCTCTAGACAATTATTATATCTTAGGTGAATGTGCTTTTTTGAATTTCAACCATAGATCAAACATTTTGCAAAATTTCTATGCGTCACGTTCCACCCAAAAAGTAATGAGTTTGAAGGCGAGATCATCCCATGTAGCGACTTTCGTCTCGGCACATCCCAACCTTGCGGCTAAGTGACCAGGCTTTTGACACCTCACATAGACTAGTATCGGGACTCATGGACCTTCAGTTTCAAAACCCTTGGATTTCCCGTATATACATAAAATCACAACTTAAAATGAAATAGTCTTAGTTCAAAAGCATATTTAAATTTAAGAAAAAGAGATTTTCCCTATATTTATTAATTCATGTTTACTACACTTAATTTAATTACACATCCTTTAAACTAATGAAATTCTCGACCTTTTTGAATGGCTTTTGGCAACTCGGTTGTGAGCCACGGGCCAAGATGGAAAGACAACTTTTATATGGCTCTGGTAAATTAATTTGTGTATTATTTGAACGACTGCAACAGCGGTTGTGTGCCGGCATGAGGCAGTTGTTGTAGTAGTTGTTTGGATGGGTTCTGGGTGGAGCCAGCAGTGGGGTGTGGTGGTGGTGGACCGCAGCATAGGGGTGGGTTCGTTGTATAATTACCATGATGTTAGAGAAGGTGGAGAAAAAATTTCGTTTTAGAAATTTAATTGATTAAAGTATATATTTTAACTAAATTTATTGGATTATCGACACATACTTCAAAATTGTTGATATTAAGTTTTATAATTTTGAATTAGAGCTCGTATTTATTAGTCGGGTTAGAATGCGGTTGGGTGTGTATGATTGGTGGGTGTTACGAGTCTTTTCGGAGATCGGTGGTGTGCGCGGAAGTGGGCGTTAGTTGCTGGGTGTTGAGCGTTTTCTGAGTGTCATACGCATGCTGGGGAGCGGTTTTTTTCGCAATTTTTAATAATCTTTAATAAAATTAAAAGATTCCGCGAAAAAGTTTAAGGAAACAAGCTAGAAGCTCTATACGCCATCGACTCGAAGTCAAAAATTATTTTATCCTCTACCCAGAAGGAAGGAGAAAAAAGTCCAAAAATTGTGACAAAAACATATTTTTATTTTGGAAAAATTTTAATTTTTTTTTTTTTTCTTTTTTTTTGTATTTTGGTGTGTATAAAAAAAAATGGGGATTACGTCGAAAACAAAAGCTGAAGGCACAATCAAATGATAGATCCCCCCTCCCCCCCCATTCTAGAATAGAAACATTGTCCTCAATGTTTTAAGGACAGGGTTCTACGTAAATCTAAAGCCGTCTTATTAAGTTGTGCTCAAAGATATCCGTTGGGGTTAGTCGATAAGATTAGGATATTTGATTCCCATAATCATGGTAAGGATTGAAGCTCGAGTGAACAAAGGACAAAACCACGAGCACGAGAGGCTTCAAAATCCAGGGCAATCCTGGATAAATATCACAAAAAACACAAAACACGAGAAAGGAAGAGGTAAGCCTCCTAACAACACTCTTATTCATTAATAAAACGATAAGGATAAGCATGGGTTTCCACCCACGAAGCGCTTATTTTTGTTGACCGAGATTTGAGCCTGACTCGATCTCCCATACTTGAGCAGGTCAAGGAGGATAGAAATGGAGAAATGGAACATCCAAGATAGGAATGTTTCTGATGAATAACATTGGGAGTTTTATGATGAAAAAGCTTGGGAAGCTTTTAAAGCCCCCGATGTGATGTAAGAAGAGGGAGAGAGGGATTTCTCCTTTGAAGCGAAGAAAAGAACTAAGAACCACCCTGATTGAAAACTTTGTCTTCATTTTGGGATGAAAATGGAAGTAAAGTATCAATCACAGGGGAAATAGTAGCAAGAAATCTTATGGATTCGACTTCAATGCATATCCCCGGATCGTAAATCTCGTTTTATCTCCGGAAGGAGAAGAAACATCAAGATCAGATCCGAGATCATTATGAGAAGGTATGAAGTCGAAATCCATATGAAAGGGGATGGGTGGGCAAAAATATTAGGCACATCAACCGGGGATGTCTTCACCACATCAATGGGTTGAAATTTTCTCCGATCGGGGAATAATCAACATGAAATGATTTCGAACTCGGGAACACCGCGGAGGGGTAGATTATCGTCACCTTCCGAGGTCCTTTGAACTTATAGGTCACTATCTAATTGAGTCATACGGACCGGGGAAATTATCGATCTCTTCCCTAATTAGAGTTACTATCTTCAATCGGGGATAGGAAATGTGGGAAGTGAATCGATGATGTATTTGGATTAGCTTGAAAAATCTTCGGCGGACGGGACGAGATGGATTTATGTTTTATACATCCTCTCCAAAAGACTAATATATTCCTCTTATGGCTCGTTCATTAACAATTCTTGCGAGGAATTGTTTATGAGTTCACCGGCGAACTCACGAAGAGAATAAATTTGAGGAGAGGAAGCCATCAAAATAGCACGATTGAGTAATGATTCAAGGGAAATTAAGGACTCGGTATTCAAAGAACGGGTATTTTTTGGAGCTAGAATCAAGGTCTTACATTACAGATCGGATTCAAAACTCACTAGAAATGATTTCCTCGTCAAGATCAAAAAGAGGGTTCGAATAAGTTTTAAAACTCATTTCGTGAATAAGCTCCTCATGACTTGACTCGTCATCACTAGAGGTAGAATCGTCAAAGAGAGGATTGGAAAACGTTGAAAAATTTGTCGTTTGAGAATCATCACAATCGGGCACATCACACTCACTTTTGATATCGGAAAAATCCTCGGACTCACTTGGGATTGGGACAAGGTTCTCATCACTAGACTTTATTAATTTGTCTGATTCCGTTTTCGAAATAGTGCTAAGATGCTCATCTCCCATACTTAGAGAGTTATCGGGTTCCTCAGTTGGTAAGACGGGTGTGATTTCAATAGTATCGTCCTCGTCATCATCATTGCAAATGGGAATCTTCCAATATCGAGCCTTAGCCACTTGCTCTTCTGCAATTTGCTTCTCTTCTTGCTTTTTCTTTTGCCGAATATTATCACTCCAAGCTTGAAAAGCAATTCGTAATTCTTCCATACTTTCTTGAAGAGGAGTTTGATGAATGACGGGATGTTGCGGGGGTTGAAAATGGTCAAAACCAAAAGAATTAGAATTATAGCAAAAATTTGGCTCATAATAATTTTCATTCATTGGTTGACATTGGTATGTCTCATGAGGACCCCCGCAATTTTCACAACTAAGATATTGTTGTTGAAAATTTGGTGAATTTTGTGGAGGGTGGTTTGAAAATTTTGGAGAATCGTTAAAAGAGTACGGAGTTGAAAAATTGATTGGTGTTCTTTCAATAAGTACAATAAAAAAAACTCCATCATATTGATTGCAACCACACCGTTGGCACGTACAATAAAGATATTGTTGTTGAAAACTTGGCGAAGTTTGTGGGAACTCATCAAAGTTTTGATTGTAGCATGGTTCCGGATTAGAGATAATCGGAACTTGCGGTGGACAATTGTAACCATAATGAGCACCGTTCCGCATGACTCACAGTACATCAGTTGACAAAAGAAACCGTCTAACGAATCGCCGCACCCGTAACAACAATTTTGGGTGATTTGTGGAGGACTTTGTGATGACATTTTGTGCAAATTTTTCTTGCCGGGGGCGGTTTGATTTTTGGACAATTGGTGTCCTCTGAGGCGTATCAACAAAGTTGAGTTTTAAATATGGATGTCGCGGAAAGAGTAAGTTGGGGTTTGATGTGGTGGGTTGTGATATTTTTTAAAAGATTCATTGTCACCTCAACTTGTTAATACTAACGTTATTCAAACTCTTTCGCACTAAGACAGGGCACATTCTAGACCATCAACGGGTTCCTCCCACCACTTAGGACAATTTCAGAAGGGATTTGTTTTAGCACGGTAAAATAGGGTGATTTCATTAGGATCAACGAACAAAAGTTGTACGATAAACAACAATGCATCTTTATTATACAAAGCATAACAAGACGACACATTTCCTTAACTGTTGCATACCATGATGATGAGAAGATTTAAAGGTTAATGAGGATAAAGAGATAAGAATTTAATGGAATGGGGTTAAGAAGAATATTTTTGGTAACCGAAAGTCAATAGTGCACGGTAGCTCTCTAGAAAACGCACAAAGAAGCGGAGGAGCGGGTAAGCGTGAAGCTATTAAAAACCTTATCCTTTCGGGTCGAAGTTCGTAGGATCGACCCTCCTTATACCTCTCTTGTAGTTTGTAATCTAAAGGTGAGCCGAATTCACAAGTGACACAACAGTCGTTTTTGTTGTTTTTCAATTTTTTTGGAATTTTTGATTACTTGATAAAAAATAAAATATATTCACAAAGAAAAGCGATAACTTCACGGGGAAGGGTCTTCAAACACTAATCTTTAAACGTAAACAATAATCGTTTCACAACCTCCCCGGCAGCGGCGCCAAAAATTAACTTCAAGGTTTCTTACTATATATATAATATAAATATAAATATATAATAAGTAGTCTCAAAATATCAATAATAAGAATTCCGTAAGGCTTTTAGAAGAAAATTTTACTTTTGACCAAAGTAAAACCCCTAAAAAAAACCTTCCCGGGTCGTGTCCTGACGAGGTACGAATTTAAAAATCGAGGTAACGTTTGTGGAACAATGCTTGAATATCAAAAATTGTATTTAGTTATCTATTTCTACTAATAATATGCTAAAACAAGTAAAGACACGCTAAAAACGAAAGCAAATAAAGGTTTAAACCTAAAAACGATAACGGGAATCAAAACTCGTTCTTTAAAAAACTAAATTCTAAAATTTTAACCCTACAAAAGCAAATTTAATTTTTAACCATCCTAAATGATAAAAAAAAATTAAAAAAAAAGAATTATAATTTTTTGACTTTTATATTTTTTATTATGAATTAAAAACACTTTTAATCTAAATTAAATGTTAAAAATACTAAACTAATTATCAAAATTCTGGAAAAATACAGGAAAATACTTTAAGCTATATAGAATGCAAGAAAAATAAGAATTTTGAAAAAAATACACTTTTAAAGCTGGTAAATAAGCCCAATTGGGCTGAAATGCAAAATGGCTAAAAAAGGATAAAAGAATAAAAGGTGCAAGTTACAACAGAAAAGTCCCAAGGGCACGTTTGGTAGTAGATGTGTGTGTTAAAACGTTGGTTGAGGGTGGGTAGAGGTAACGGGTTCGAGCCTAGCTCACCCATGACTTCCCTAATTCTCAAGTTTTTATTTTTGCAAAATTTTTTAACACAACTTATTAATAAGCTCAAAACTAACAACTTTTGTAAAAGCAAAATTTTTAGAACTTTTTAAATAAGCCAGAAATAAGATGAAAACAAAGGACAGTTTTTTTGGTCCTTATAACTTAAGCTAAAACCACTAGGATTTTTAAAGACTCAAAGATAAATGAAACTTAAATAAACTCAAATCTGAGCTTAAGCTAACCTAAAAAACACTAGGGACTTAAAATAAGCTTACTAAATAAGCTAGAATAAGCTCTATAAGCACAGCAGTACTAACTTAAAGTTAGTACTGCCAAGCTTAGCAGTTAAGACTGCTAAGCTTATATACCCCCTAATCAGCTAAAGATAAACATAATAAGCTGAACACAATCAAACTTATAGACCTATTGAGCACTAGGAAGAAAAACATACTATTAACTATTAAACTACGAGCTATAATAAACAGTAAAATACACAGGGTGACCGGGTCTTTTTCTAATATCTAACATATGACAGATTTTTTTACCATTTTTGACACTAAGAATAAGTCACAAAAAGCTTAATTCAGATCATGAAAACTAAAAACAGATGAAAAATGAACACCAAATAATACCTAAAAGCTGACTTTAAGAAATTTGAACTACAATTTAGCTGGAAAATAAGCTGTCAAGAATGACAGTTTACACTAACCTATTTTTTTGGTTTTTTCTAAAAGACTAAGTGGCTTCTGCAGCCCTATAATTAAGTTACTAAAAGCTAAAATTAAAACTTAAAAACTAAAAACAGATCAAGCTTGTTATTCAAAGAACTTATGCTCTCAAAATCAGACCTTAAAACTAACTTAAGCTGATCTAAATTGACTGATGAAAATGGGCTTTTTAAAACTCTTTTGAAAAATGAAACTTTATGACTAAGACAGAAATGGACTTAAGACATTTGCAAAACTATTCTAACTTGAAACTACTGCATTAAGGACTTAAAACAAAGATAAGAATGACTCTACCAAGCTACTAAACCAGATCTAACCATATAAGCTGAAATATGAAACTTGACAACCTCAGATTCAAATCATGGTTAAATTGAACTTATCATTTGAGATTTAAACAATTAAAACTTATAGAAACTAACTTTTAGACCTAATACAAGCTTGTTGAAAATGATTTTGGAGCCAAAAACAACTTTCAACCCCATTTGACCCATTTTGAAAACTTAACCCAAACACCCCTTTAAATCTGATTTTGAATTTTTACACTATAAAAGACTGAATTAAGCTAAGATATATAAAAACAGGTTAAGTATAAGGTAATTGAAGAACAAATAAGCATTAACTTGACAGGAATAAGCACAATTCTAATAGCAAATCATATGAGCAGATTAAGACCAATTTAAGACAGCATTATGAAATTTTTAAAGCAAGCTATAACTAAACTTAAAACTAGGCATATTACACTACTTTAAGACAGAATAAGCAAGATAAGCAAAAACAAGCAAGCAATAAGCAATGATTGAACAGTAATAAGCAAATAAGCAGTTTGAAAACATATAAAAGGAAAATGGAATAACCTGCATCCAATAGCTTACAAGGCTGAACCTAAAGCTCTAATTACCTCAGCTTATTGTCAATAAGCTGAGATCAAACCCATAAGCCCTTCCATGACTGGCTTATCATCCAAAAGCTTAAAACCAAATCCTTACTAATGAAACAGTAAAAGCTTAGATAAGCTTTTGAGAAAGCTTATCTAAGAAACACTGGATTATAAGAGCTTATTTAGATGACTTTAAAACAATATTAAGCTGAATTGCATTAAAATAAAGCAGATTAAAATTTTACTTAAAACTGAAATTTCATTGATATTAAAAAGGGTACAAGCTTGAATTTAAAATACAATTTAAAGTAAAATAAGCTTAAACCTACACTACTCCTAAAACTAAAATTACACTAGATGATTTTAACTGTTGAAATAAGCTCTCTATTTATAGCCGAATAGAGAGGTTTGAGTTGTACTTCTTGTGCTTGTTGTGTTTGTTGTGAGAGAGGCTTCAAAGTCTTCAATCTCAGCCCTCCATCTTTCTTGTTCACCAAGCTCAAAAATCATAGCCCTTGATTAAGTATCCAAGTCCCATCCACCAATGATATATCCTAGGATTGCCAAGGTGGCAAATCCTTTGACTTATTACTGATGTGGGGTTTAAGGGTTTTGTCGTGTTGTAGGGGTGAGTGAAAGTGATGGATGAATAGTGTGGGGTTTTGGGTTTGGCGGGAAATGGGTTTATGTACTGTGTGATTTAATTTTGTGACGGGGTTAGGGAAAAAGGATGTTGGGTGTAATTGGTTTTGGGGAATAAGGGGTGAAAATGCTAACGGTCGTTAGCTCTGTTTCTGTTAAGGACTAGCACCGTTAGTCCTTTTGGACTAACCATGTAAAGGGTTAAGGGGTAGTGGGCTAACTAGGTTAGGTTTGGGTTTGGGCCTTAGTTAAGTGATATGGGCCTCCCTTTTTATTCCGGCAGATTAAAATTAAAAAGGGAAATGGGCTTTTTTTAGATTTTGGGCTTATATGAGTATATAAATACTTATTGGGCTGACCCGGCCCATTAACTCGGGTACGGGTTGGCCCATTTAAGATTTCTTCGGAATCGGCTTCGTCTTTGACTTTTGACTTTTTGGTTGACTTTGACTTTGACTTTTTCATGCTCTTTCTGTTCCCGTGCTCGGTTTTGTCGGTTTTGGCTTAGTTTTTGTCCTTTAGTGAATATCCGGTACCTGCACAGTAAATAACACAAAACAAGCATATATTTGGCATTTTATGTCCGTTTTTGGTCATTTGGGGTCGTTTTATTAGGTAAAAATTATGTGTATTTAAACACATACCAGGTTATATGGATTTCACTGAGTTTCCGCGGTAGTTTAAGTTATTTAGCTTGCTAACGTGTTCGAAGGGTTCAATAGAACAATTAAGCAAGATAGCAAACAAATATTGAATAGATAGTAGTTAATGCATGCAATGTTCACTTTTTAGGATTATAAGTTAAAAATTGATTTTGATAAGAATTTTGGCGACTACTCCCAGCATAGCATGGTCCTTCCTGAATTATACGTAGGTGATCAGGCTATGTATAATTGAGGACTAACGATGCAATGCTCATTTTCGTCAAACTAGTGTTATGTATAAAATAGTATCAAATGATTTTATAATGTAATAAAATAGTTCGTATGGTGAATGCAAAGTAGCTCATTGGATGACCACAAAGTAGTTTATAAGACGATAGTAAAATGGTTTGTGATATAGTAGCAAAATGGTTTATCGGATGATTCTGAAAATGTTTATAAAGTATTAGCCAAATGATTTGTGAAATAACTAAACAATTCATAAGATGAAAACGAAATAGTATATAAGATGACCATAATTTAGTTTATAGAAAATCAGTAAGGTAGTTTATGAGCTAACAGTGAAAAGGTTTATAAGATGACGTCAAGGTTGTTTATAAAGCGATAGATCATAGTGAGTATAAAGAATATTCGAACAAACGTAGAAGTATTCAGAGAAA
This sequence comes from Tanacetum coccineum, assembly GCA_026074375.1. Classification (NCBI taxonomy): domain Eukaryota; kingdom Viridiplantae; phylum Streptophyta; class Magnoliopsida; order Asterales; family Asteraceae; genus Tanacetum; species Tanacetum coccineum. The sequence continues at coordinate 16,132 of BQNB010077986.1, forward strand.
ATGAACATAAAGAGTCATTCTTTCTAACAAATTGCGAATCGAAAGGCCATAGAGAGTCATTCGTAGAATCTATCGTTGCAAACGAAAGAACAAATTGATCATAATAACAGTAGATAGAAGTAAGCATCAAGGTATCGAAATATAGTAACGCTCAAGAGCAATGAATGTACAGAGTTATTCGATCGACAAAATAAACGTAGAGAGTCGTTTGATATCGGCTGAACTTAGGAGTTGACTTTTTGGTGGTATGATTCTTCAAAATCACATGAAGTAACGAGGAAAGAATGAGGTGTTAATGAGTCAGGAACTAAGAAACACGGCGACGAACAACAACAAAGATACACCCTTCATTTATCTGATAACAACTCACACAAAGAAGAAGAATTCGATTAAAATAATTAACTGTAGATTATTGCCATTTTTAGAGGAAGTACCTATTTTTAGAAAGCTTAGAAATTCCAAACGTGAATGTTGTCTAAAATACCCCTTAATCCCAAATTTACGTCTAAATATCCTTAGTGATCCTAACGTCTAGTTTTTCCTTAATTGACGGATACTGATGTGTATATTATGCTTATAAACCTATCACTATATTTCCCATGACTTGACGAAACATAAAACACCTTCTACTCCTTTATCTAGGTTTTTCTGATTTTGACCGATTTTTATAGTCATTTAAAAAATTTTGAACAAATGCCAAACGACCTCAAATGACTTTCATACTCCATTTCCAATAACCTCAATATGTTACAGACCTACTGTATTTTTCCCAAAAAGGTTGGACAAGTCTAACTATTTTTCAAAAATTCGACAACCCGAATAGTCCAGAAAATTACCTGCTACAACCACCTAAAAGTTTCACTTGACCAGACCCATTTAGACCTCTCAATAAAATCTAGAAAAATTCTGGAAAATCCTAGACATAATGAACTTCCTACAGTAGCAACCCCATCAATTAAAAAGATGTTTTGACATGGTTTTTGACCTTACAAACGCAACCCAAATTCTTGTCCCTGAAACTCAGATTTGACAACAAATCTAGTAAAAATAGTTTCACTGATCTCTGTTCACTTTTAATTCATGAAACCACTTGGGTTGGAAAGTAGACTCTCTGAACTAATTTTAGGACTAAGAAAATCAATAAAATCTATCCGAATGACTGAGTTATGACTCTCACAAAACGACCCAAAAATCTACCCAGATTTCTATTCCGAATTTATAACAATTAACTCAACCAAACGCACCCATATGCTAATTCATTATCCCGAAATTGGTTTTTGATGATCATAACCTATAATTTGCAGAATATTTACCAAATCCTGATCCATCAATCGAAGCCACTCCTAATCACAACTTAATCCATCATGTTTTCTTTTATATACTTAACACAGACACATGGACTCCATAACCTACAAAGTAGATCTAGTATGATCACATAAGAATAATATTGAGAAGAGTTTAAAGAAACTCACCAAAATGCGTAGGAGCAAGATTGAAATCAAAAATACGGATCCCCTTTTCTTCTTGATCTTAGCCGGACCAAAGACAGTCCCCAAAATAATAAGCCTTAATTTCTTGACCACTCAAATCTTCAAATAAACCTTAATCTTAAAACCCTCCAAATTCCTAATCCGTAGATGACAACAATATGAGGTTTTCGCCTACGGAAAGCATTTCGAGTCTATTTTCTAGAAATGTTGGGCCCACTGCCCAGAAAGTTTTAGAACCTGGGTAAAATTACCACTTTACCCTTCAATACAAGTGCATATGTTTTTCTGAATTTTACCTCTTCACTATTTCAAACATATCTCCTAAACCGTGTGTCCGCAAAGGCCAAAACGACCGCTCAAAACTAAGTTTGTTCAATACTTAGAACCTACAGTTTTACATATTTAGGTGTTGCTTTCTGGACTTATTACTCATTCAAATTCTGGTCTCAATTTTTGATTAGTTTTGACGTTTCGACGATAACTCATTCATCGGCTGTCTATATGACTCCATCCGAATTCCTACATATACTTAAGATGTTTCTCTACCTCCTAGTCTAATTTCTCAGGTCTTCATAGACCAAAAATACTTTGAAACATACCCAACAATCTGTTGATCAAAAGCAGTCCCTAAGAACATGTGACTGATTTTTGTGGCTCACAGAATTAAGCGTAATTTGAAATCTATTGATGTGAGGTCAGTGGGAGGTGATAGCCCTAAGAGTCCTCTACAAGTACCATAATTCTCTTTTGAAAAGTTAATAAAAAAATATGGAGTTATTCTCGTTTTCCTAACGGTATACCAGATTTGACTAGTTTTAGTAAAACGACGATATCTCACTCATCCGGAGGAGATACGGCCCTATCCAAAGAACCACATACACTTAAGACATATACCTACATCCTTATTAACTTTTCTAGGTACCTTATGATCAAAAATAATTCAGAATTAACCCCACAACCTGCTGGTTACAAACTGCCCTAGAAACCCATTTCAAAATCCAACCAAACACCATTTTAATTCCTCTAAACCCCTATACAAATCCATGCCTAATTATTTAACACACTTTTAAACACAGAAACTCATGAATTTCCAGAATTAAAGATTTAAGACTTACTTGGTAGAGATCGATACAAGAGAATCAAAACATGAACACACCAATTTTACTCTAAAGTTCTAAAAGTGGATGTTCCCCGACGACACATTACGCGAGAATAAGTTAATAGTCATTTTCCAAAAGAATGAAGGGTTATGAGGTGACATGTTAAAGTCATAATCGAATTAGTCGGCATGTCTTCATGGAACGGATTACGGGATGACGTAAGCATTTTAAGAGTATGAGGTGAGTGTTCAATCTCGGAGTCGAATAGTAGGATAACCAATGGAATTGATAAACTTTGTCGAACTTCGATATCATTAAAAAGGGAATTATCTAAAATCACGAGAAGTTTTAGAGACAATTGCATCATTAGCAATTTTTTGAGAAATTTTCAGAGACCGTTGTATTACTCACAATGTCTTGAGAACAGACGAGACCATTATGTCATTCACAATGTCTTGGATAAGTTATAGGTAACTTTATATATATACATATAGCGATTTTTCCGGTAAGTGGGTATTAGTGACCGAAACTGGTCAACATTTATGTAAAATTCTTTTATATAAATAAGTAACGACGCTCTCGATGATAGCCATTAGCAACCGAAAAGCAAATAAAATCTCTATAAGAATTAAATAGAAATGCCTTTATAATTAAGTATAACAATCCGGGATAGTCGATGCTTATAAAATTTATCTAATACAGATAGATAGCTATACCCTCAAAGATAGGCGTAAGAGATCAAAAAGAAAACCAAGTGTTATACACTTATTATCCATGTAGTACTAATAAAGATACTCGAGGGAGAATATAAAGAATCGGTACGAGATAATCGGAGTGGTCAATATTTATATAACTGACTGATATAAGGTAGATAGTGAAACGTCATAAGATAGACGTAAGAGAACGAAATCATAGCCAAGTATATACTCTTTATCCATGTAATAGTAGTAGAGAAACAAAAGAGAGCTTATAAGGGATCAAAAAGCATGCGCGTGCGGATATCGGACAATGATGAAAGACTCTTAAATTTTTTCGAAAAACTGTTATAGTCCAGGTTTTGGAAACGACCTAGTTCACTATAACTCGAGCTCTGATACCAATCTGTAACACCTCCAAAATTCAGCACGCAGCGGAACAACAACTTGGGGTGCTACTTCATAGTCTATACGCACAAGTTACAGAAAACGACATTTAAAAAATAAGTATCACATTCGATATATTAAAACATCAGAGTTACACAGGTCCCATACTAGTTTTCCAAAAGAGCTACAAGAGTTTAAACTTGACTCATTTGCATATAGTAAGAATTTTTCATCGAATGTGAAAATAAACCGAGTCTTTAAAATTTTAATATCCGCACCATTCTCCTATTCAAGCAAGCATAAGCGTAACCACCTGAGATAAACATGCTAAAAAGTCAACGAAAACGTTGAGTGAATTCATAGAGTTTATATGAATAAAAAGATAGAACACAAGTATTTATCATCGAATAACTTGTTGTACATACAAGCTATTAGTTACTAATGCATTGAGCTCATGACACCGAAGCCTTTAACACAGTATATAAAAATATATTCATCGTCCACCCCCATGTTAGGTATTTTTGCCTCATACCTACTAACATCTCAATACAAAAATGTCTGTTTGACTGGGTGTTCACACCATGGATCCATACCCCGGACAGGGTTGTCAAGCTCAATAGATCTATTTTATGTACTAGCACTTACCCATCATAGGTAATTAACGGTTCACGAAATTGGGGCCTTTGGCAATAGGTACTCATGCACTTAGTTTTACAATCGGGTCCAACATACCATAAAACTACTTGTGTTCAATTTTATAAAACTAGCATGGATCTCTCTCGCGAGGTTTTTAAAAACGACTAAATGTATAAAGGCAAGGCTATAAACTCACCTTAAGTAGAAGTATCGGATAAGAGAATCAACAACAAACGAACGACGACGACAACGTCTCAACCACGACCTATAATATAATGGTCCGTGTTTAGAAGAAATAAAGAACGTGAAGAAAATGCATAAGTTGCATAAATAAATATATGTACTACATATATATAATTACATACTATAGAATCCACATGTGCGCCCTAAGTTTATTTATTAAGATGCTCTCATTAATAGTATTACACTCGTAATTAATTTACGCCACTTTTTTGAAAAGTTTCTATTTATAGAAAGTTATTATTTTAAGAAAGTTTCTATATTCAAAGATGTTTATATCGTTTAATAAAATATTAAGTTTCCCGTTAATACCGACGTACCAATTATCTATATACTTACCCTTATTTTCACATTATGCTTACATATGTAAAGTTCCGAATTTAGACTTACTATTTTTAAACATGACCTGACGCACCCAATAATTTATTATTCATCTAGTAATATTCGTTGATGTTTTTCAAGCTCAAACGGACACTAAAATGCTCAAAATCCCATTTTTTTACAAAATTCAGCAACTACGCCAATTTTTCCAAAATGACAAATCACTAACTTTTACCCTTATGTTTTCCTATCGTTTAGCATTTTTAGACCAAAATCCGTGACAATTTTAATAAAACGTCAAAATAAACAACTTTTATGTTTTAGCGAAAGGCCGGTTCGGACCAGAAAGGGCCCGAAACCTAAGTTAAAAACTGCATCAACTCACTTTATAAATATATAAGTTGATTTTTTATAGAAAAAAACAGACCTGCATTTTGATCAAAATCCTCCACTTTTATGCACTTTCAGACCCAGTTTCTTTAAAGTGCATAGAAAGCGACATTTCAGACAACTTTTGTGTTTTGGTCGAAGGCCGAAACGGACCAGAAAAAGACCAAAATACCCTTTTCAGATTCTGCGCAGCATTATTATTTACCTTATGTGCTGATTATTTTAACGAAACATTTTATAAACTTCTTTTGGCCATAAAAACTTCGTTTTTAAGAGTTACGGGATGTGCCATATATCGAATCAAAACTATGAACATCCGCTATCATATTCTAAAACCGAAAATCAGATTAAAAATATTTTTGACACCCAAAAGGGGCTGTCCGATTTTCTACACTAATTCGCTTAACCCGAAACCCTTCCAAACGCGATTTCCACATCACCACAACTTCACAATATGCCTAATCTAACATATATCCGTCATCTAAACCAATTTCAATCACCCTAAGTTCACCTAATGTTAAATCTAACATGCACAAGTGGATCCTATAACATGCACCTTAAATAAAATTGATCATACAAAATATTATAGAAAAAGGGTTTAATAATACTTACAAATAGTAGGGAAATCAAGATCAAAGAAACTAGCAAAAATCAAGATTCTTGAAAACATTTTGCATGTTGATTTTTCTTGTAAGGATTAATAGAGATTAATATAAGAGTAATGTAGAGATGATTGGAAGTGAAAAGAGAATTTTTAATGGTGATTTGGTGGTGGTTCGACAAGAGCGGGGAGAAGGGAGGAGCAGGAAAGATAATTTTTATGTATTGTGTTTGTGTGTGTGATTTTTGGGTCGAGTATATGTATCCCTTTTTTTGTTATTTATTAAGTGTAGAGTTTAAATAAAAGGTAGAAAAAAAGGAGTATATGGTTTGTAGTTTAGTATGATTTAAATAAAAGAAAGGGGTGTTTGTTTTGTTGTTTTATTCGGTTAGGGGAATGGTAGAAGGAGTGTTTGGAATTATTATTATTATTATTATTAAATTATATATATAATATATATATATATATACTAACTATATATATATATATATATATAGACTATAACATATATAATATATATAATATAAAGTAATTTTAAAAATTTTTATTTTTTTTTTGTTTTGTAGTATTTATTACACATAATTACAAGTAAACTTTTTAAATAAAAGGCGTAGTAAGAGTAAAATGTATATAATTTTTAATACGGGTTCGGATAAGACACAGAATTAATCGAGGAGCACCAAAATAAAATAATCGGCCTCTCGGGGCATAATATATAATTTTTAACTTTTCAAAATAATTAGACGGATAAAAAACTTAAGCACGACTCGCGAATAATATAAACGCGGATTTTCACCAAATCGACTAAAAGTAAAACGCGAAATTTTATTCAAAACTAAAAAAATTAGGGACAGAGTCAAGACTTAATATTGATCGTAAAATACGAGATGTTACAAAAACACTATTGCAATACTTGAAAATGACACTTTCATGAGGGTAGGGTTGTAAGTCAAAATTTTGAAAACACGAGTCATATCCGTGCTAAGTTTGGATTAATTGGCTTTGATTGTTTGTTGAACATAAACGAACAAATTGTTCCTCATTTTTTTCTTGAGTTTTATAGTCAACTCACGTTTGACTATAACTCTGAGGGTCATTTTGTGGTCAACTTTGTCATACAAAGTAAGTCATTCTCTCTCACTCGGGAATTCGGTCAAATCTTGAAAATCCCTTTCAAAGGTTAAGTGTCACACACTGACATGTGGTCACTCGACTACTCGTCAATAAGTGCTCCAAGTAAGGTCCTTATAAAACCACTCCTCCCTCTCCAAATGTCACCAAGTCTTTTATTTAAGTTCCTCGACAAGGTCAAGTTACTCGTACCAAAAACAAGAAACTCGTTGTCGTAGATAAAAACGAAATTTTAACCCGCGAAATTCAACCTCATATGAAACCATGGGTTGATATCATTCGTGAAAACGTCATTTGTTTAGGAGGTCATCAGGATCATGTCTCCGCGTGTCTTTGTCATATGCTTTATTGCATCGAAACCTCCACTCCATACAATCTAGCATTTTTCATTCTCAAACGAATGGAAAAGACTCGAAACAAACCTAAGAAACTTTTGCCTTATGGAATGCTTTTGACTAGATTGTTCAAACATGTTGTTTCCATCTTTCCTGAGTTAGCAATTGATCACTACCTTTCATATGATCGAGTCATGCATCCCTTCGCTTCTCATTATGAGTGAAAGACGCGATCGGATCATGGTAAGAAAAGACCTCGTGATTCAAATGCTAGTTCATCTTCCACCACTCTAAATCATCCATCCCCATTTCATCTGTTAGATGATATTGTTGATGATAATGATGAAGAATCGCTTCTTCCAACTCTTCTTCTCCTCCTCAAAACGTCTCTTCCTCGTCCAATGTTGTCTCTAGAGTCCTTCAAAACCCACCTCAGGAAAGTCAACACTTAAACACCTACCTCTCCGAAACTATAAACCTTCAAACTCAACATCGAGATGATCACCGAAAAGGGTTAAGGTCAATTGGAAAAGCTTTAAAGGACATGATGAGTGGAAAACAGAAGTGAACATGTTTGCAAAACCATTAGAGATTTTCATTCTTATTTATATTATCTAGTACATTATGCTTTAACTTTTTAATCCACTCATTAGGCCTAAGATTGGTAAAAGACGATTACATGTGACTTGGATGATCTTTTTAATTTTATCATCCTATCAACTTTCTATGTGAACTAATTCTAGGAGATTATGACATGCGTATAAAATTACTATATGCTAAATGATTTGCATCTTAATTTAGGACCCTATATTCTTGCTTAAAATTAGTTGATTCTTGAATTTGGAAGATGCTGAAATCACTCAACATAAAAAAGGGAAAAACTAGAAAATCTCGCTCTCTCTAGAAAACGGCCCCCATAAAGAACAGGTGGCCCCTCAATATTAAGTTTACCTCTTTTTCTATATCTTTGACCTTCCTATACATAGTCTCATGCTGGCATTTCCCTGTTTAGCCAAACCACTTCTTGCACCTTTTATCACTCAAACTATGTTTTGCCATTATCTAACCTTACTTCCATTATTAAACTCATCCATCCTTCTTCATTCACCATCACCAACTTATTCTCATTATCATCTTCATTCTCACCATCAATGTCTTGCTCAAACCACTATCCAAACTTCTCTAGAAAACCAAGAATGTCGATAAGAGAAGTATGGAAGAGCAAAACATCCACTCCAAAATCATCACCTCCTTCCTAAAATGACTCACCTCCATTTCCTCTAAGAGTCCATCTTCAATCTCCTTCACCACAATCCTATAATCCACTAAGAGATCAAATGATTAACCAACTTCACAACATCTCCACCATTCTTGATTCACACACTAACCCATCTAATGTATACATTCATGAACCACCTTTACCACCACCACAACCAATTAATCCTCCATCTCATGCTCAAGTTGAATTTCACTCAAGTTTTTTTCATTGTTGCAAGTATTCTAGAAACCAATTCCACTCCTTGAGAAATGAAATCAACTTCATTCAATTTCTTCTCACCCGTCTCATACCTCAAACTCACGCTCCTCCAAACCATGTTTCACCAACCTCGTCCTTTTATCTCTTTAATTAATCATTCTCATATGATTAATCTACTTAAATAATAGACCATCCATCTTTTGATTATGGCATCTCCTATGAATCAAGAATCATCTAGTCTAAACTTAATTTAATATTTATGTTATGCATGCTCATCTTTTCTTGTATTAAGCTTGCCATCTATGATGATTGTATGAGCTTATTAGAATGATAAATGAAATCACTTTATGAATTACTTAGAAGTGTGATTATCCTTGAGACATTTGTCATGATATTGCCATCACCTAGATATATTGTCTTGCACTTGTACCTCTAACTTTGTTTTGTAGCAAGCAATTCTCATAAGATCGATCCCTTGGTGCCCCAAACGAGGGGGAGCATACATCAAGGAGGAGTCTTGATATCGTTGACTTATTTCTTTCTACAACAATTCGACAATCATCCTTTTTGAATTCAACAAAAAGGGGGAGAAATTGAATGAAACTCATTAATAATTTGAAACCTTTAATTTTATACAAAATGAGTTTATATTTTGTCATCATCAAAAAGAGGGAGATTGTTAATACAAATAATGTCTAAAAACGTTATTTATAAGATTGTTAATACAAATAATGTCTAAAAACGTTATTTATATTTTTTGACATCTCAACGTTTTGATAATAACAAAATGTAAAAACATTTACGATAAAAATAAACGTTTACAAATTATTAATCGTAAAATTTCATTCTAAGACTAATCACTTAAGGTATGTACAAAAAAATCATTAAGCATGATTAGTGATCAAGAAAATACTTTTTCTTAACCATTACATTTTCACAAAAGTATTTCTACAAAATAAATATACAAAAATACTTTTTAATAAAAGAAAATGTTTTAATAAAATTTGAATATGGTTTTCCTCCTAAAATGGAAGCTTCTATACCAGATACAACATTCCCCACAAAAAGACAAAAACAGGAGCGTACTCTAGTGGCGGCCCCCTTATAGGCCTGGCGGCCCCCAGATATATCTGGGACCGCTGGGACCGTCACCAGCTAGCCGTTGGAAATCCTATCTATAAATACTACACTATTTCTGGCAGAAAAACACACCTCTTTGCATGAATTTTCCAGTCTTCTTTCTCTCTCTAAAAACCTTCTTTCTCTCACTAAATCTCTTGATCACTAACATTGTTTGATCTTGTTTCAAGTGATCCAATCTCTTCTTCTCATCTCTCCTCTCCTCTCTATCAAGTGCAAGAGAAGAACATTCGTATTCGCCAAGAAACGAATTGTTATTTAGTGACCTCTCCTCTCTTCTTCTAAGTATCAAATCTCTATTGTAATTTTCTTGTGTAATTGTGTGATTCAGATTGTGTGTAAATCCGATAGTGTAGATCTTGTGATTAGTGTTGGAAAACAACGTAAGTGACGTGTAAACGATTTTCTTCGCCTAAAGGGAGCTTGTTGACATAGTGAAATCTCGAGTAGGATACTCGGGGAGTGAAGTAGGGCAAAGAAGAGCTTCGTAGCCAAACCACTATAAATCTTGGTGTCTTGGTTTGATTGTTCCTTTCCTTATCTCTTTATATTGTTGTCATTGTTATTTAGTATTAGTTTAGATATTTACATTGTTGATTCATATTGTTGATTGGTTGGACATACAACTCGAATCTAAGTATTTTGAAAGCAAACTTTTAAAACGTAAAATGAATCGGCAAACTATTCAACCCCCCCCCCTTCTAGTTTCCATAGGTTTTTTGGGGTTTTTTTACCTTCCTTGTGTAAATCCAAAGTCTTGTTCTCCAATGGTCCAGCCTTACACAACATGCAACAATATGTGAAAGCCTGGTGGAGGTTGCTTATTAATTTGGACACACTTTGTAACCTAAAACCTTCTTCAAGCACCATACATAACCATCACATCGATTTCTTCAATCCTCCTCATTTCAACATTAGCACGCACCGCTGACGTTTCCTAGATAGCCTAAATGCGAAAGAAAACAATGTATTAATAATTGGACCAAGAGTGCCAATGCATACGGTCATATACCATATCACAGAAAAACCACATTTGCATTTTTATACATCACAATGAACAAAGGCATAACAACTATTATATAACTTAGATTAACAAAAACACCTTATGAAGTATTTGGAAAAGTGCACCACCATACACTGATGGCCAATAATGTAAAGTATTGGCGTTAAGAATAAAACCCTAGATGTGCTATCGCCAATCTGTGCGACCGAAACCTTTGTATGCACCGTAAACTGAATTCTCACAACAACAACAACATCAATGGCAAGCTGAAAACACGAACTAAGATATAAGAACATAACCCTAATGCGCTTCGGGACTCCAAAAACAATCAGGAAAGTTTTTGAATTCTAAAGATATAAAAACCAATATAATAAAATGCAAATACGTATCCACGTCAGTTGCCATAAACTATAACATCCCTAAATGATCGTTGATTTTACAAAGCAACCAACATCGACAACACTAAACCCGTAAGAAAAAAATACAATCGAAAAAGCATGTCGAAGGAATTATATTACCTGCATCCTGAAGAATCTGGAAAATAATAGAAGAAGCAAACCTTCTAACAACCGAACCTTTAAGATATTAGGGTCAACGTGATTAAAAAACTATGATTTTATTCGTTGACTTTCCTGTTGCCAAATCTAGTCAGCTATCCATTTCACGCTGCAAATAACAAAATCACAATATCATAAGCGCGAAACATAATATACGTCATAAAGTTTGCAAATATAATTTCTTTAAAACTTTTATATTTAGAATATTAATTCAATAGCTAAACATTATTTAACAGCAATGTCGCAAAATTACAATGTACACGAAAAACATCCATGCCTAAACACACTTCAAGCGTGACACTGACTATGCAACAATAAATTCAGCCCAAGAAACCAACCTTCAAAAAGCACCGACGATCCTTGGTATACTCTTAAGCTAATACGCAGCAAAGCTTTAAACTATATCAAGTACCATGACACTGGTTGGAAATCAACTTTATCGAGATTTAGGCGGCCAAACTCAACTTTAGTTTTAAAATATTCAACCGGTAAGATAGTCGTTGTTAATAAACTAACAAAAATAATGAAATAATTAAACTGATAATTAATAGGTTTCATAAAATCTCGAAAACCATGTGCTTGTATTCACAAAACGTAATATATATATATATATATATATATATATTAATTAAATTAATAAATATAATAAGGAAGTTAAAAGAATAACCAATTAGTTCTATAAAAATCTCGACAGCCATGTATTTGTATTCAGAAAACACACTATACACAGTTGATTTTGAGGCTACAAAATTACAAGAACAAAGCAAATATCACCGTTTATGTCCTTAATTTATATAATTGCATAGGTCTCGGCTTAGGGATCGCGATGGCTGCCAAACACACAACAGTTTATCCCATACGTCTTTTGCCAAGCAAAAATAACGACTTTCCAAATAACTTGGTCATCACGGCTAACCGAACACTATCCATGATCGACGAATGACGAACCACCACTAGAAACGATAAATTAAAACACGTTTAATGGTAATCCCAAAGATAATTGGGCATTTCTGAACATTCCCAAGACATATAAAAACCACGTCGTTTGGAACAGGCAACATATTAAACGGCATAAGTCATTCTTAAATGTCATCATTCCACCCTTAGACGACGTCGTTTGGTAAAACGCGTTCGTTTGGTTCGATGATATTTTTTTCATTTTGGCTCAGATATTATCTTGGCTGCAAAACACAGTTGTTCAACCTTTTTTCCATGCCAAGACTACGACCCATCGAGATACCGTACTAGCTGCAAAAGCGTGGAAGCATTTTCCATTTTTTTACCACACCAGATTTACGACTCACCAGCTTATCAAATTATCACAACTAAGGAAGTGTCGTTCAAACCATATCTGCAAAATACTGCGTCGTTTGATAAGGCTTTCGTCTTAAACGTTTAAAGACAAACTTAAAACAACATCATTTTTGGTGCCTGGGAACGCATCGTTCTGCCCTTAAACATGGTCATTTGCTTAAAGTCGTTTTAGCAAGTCCTAAAACAAACAAAGATTTGAATCTACACATCGATGGTTAATTTGGGTTCCAAGTTCTAAAGAAGCTTCTGTTTAGGTTCACATGTTACTTCGGCCACGAAAACTCGGATGCATTTTGGGAAAATGAATTTTTAACACACCAAACGCAAGACCCATCATTTATCGTGGTGGCTAAAAAAGACGGTTTCAATTTATGCCATCTAATTTTTTGCGTAGCCAAAATCACGACTCACCAGATGACCAAATCTTCATAGGCTAGCAACCATCATTCAAACTGGATCTACCGAACATCGCAAAAATACGTATCCACCTTGTTCAATGAAACACAAAAACAAAAACACGGAACAATCGAAAAGCCATGTTCAAATAAGCCACCGGCTAAAATTTGAAGAACGAAAATATAAATAGCAAACACCCAAATCACGTAACATATTTTAACGCGATTAATCATAAAATCAAAGCATGCAGCAATTGCATCTAAATTATATCTAAAAAACTGCAAAACCACGACATAAATCAAGACACATCTGTTTATCACGGTGGCTTCAAAAAACGGCTGCAGTTTCTGCCATCTGGTTTTTTGCGTAGCCAAAATCACGACTCACCGGATGACCAAATGATCATAGCCAGGAAAGCATTATTCAAACTAAATCTATGCAACAGCACAAATTTACATATCCAGCTCATTCAACGAAACCAAAAGCAAACAACACGCGAACAATCGAAAAGCCACATTGAAATAAGTTACCAGCTACATTTTAAAGAATAACAATATAAATAGTAAACACCAAAATTACGAAATGCATTTTAATTGATTAATCACAATATCAAAACATGATATAGTCGCATCTGGATTATATCTAAAAAAACTGCAAAACCACGACATGCAACCTTATCTATAGATCTACAAAAAACTACAAGAATACAACATGCAACAACTTTATTTTAACAATCAACGGCAAACACGAACCCTAATACCCTAAACCATACTTTTTACTAACTATTACGATATGCCAGACACAATCATATGTTTTACTCATCGTCCCGCCCAAAACCCCTAAAACAACTAAGACTTTACATGACTAAATTAAAAAACCCCAATTCAAGATAGCATCGCCGACAAAGTAAATGAATAAACGAAAAGCTGATACATACATACAGTGTACTGATTCAATTCTAACATGGTTGCTCTAGTTGCAACATTTTACGTGTGTGTCCTGATTTTTATTCATGTGGGTGTCCCCTTTTTTGTTCGTGTGCGTGTCTTGTTTTTTTGTTAGTGTGTATTTGCCAGCAAACCACAGTCCATATATATCCTACAAAAACCCATCAAAACGACGTCATCCCACTTAATAAATATAATAAACATCACAAGGAATTCAAAAACGTCACCGTTCCACCCCTAAATTGTGTCGTTTGGGTCAGCTTGAGTCTTAAACGGTCCAATCCCAACCCAAAACGCCGTCGTTTTAAAAACCTTAAAAGGCGACCGTTTAGTTCGTTATTGTATTAAATGATAATCGGTTTATGAAGGAGGGTATCAATAACCTA